>JAJMIV010000334.1:0-14689 GCA_030563445.1 Metschnikowia gruessii
CGCACTAAATTTGGCCAACACTGGTTTTCACTATTGTATGATCTTCTTAGTGATTCTCATTTTCTTTTCTCTTAACTATGGCCTGTATTCTGGGTCTGCTTTTCTGTTTCTTTCATTTCGGGAGTCAGTCATGAATGTGTATAATTTGCGGTTCACACGCTTTTGGAACTTTCATATTTCAGTCTCAATCATAAGGTTGCGAAATCCGAATTTACAACGTATCCCTACAATATGAAAAAAAGTCATATTGCCCTATACGAAACGATACGATTCTCTACGATAAAACTTCTTTTTCGATAAAATACGAATTTCAGATACAATGAGTCTAAAAAGTCCGGATGATATAGCGCCACACCCTCATGCGTTTATAAATTATGTAATCGCTTATTAAATAGAGGAGCATAGGTGTGTGAATCGTGTTAATTGGATTTTCCATGATTTTAGTTGCCGGTAGTGAAGTCTAAATTTCTTCTCTTCGTTCAATATTCCTACTATTCAATGAAGTTCTTACATGGGACTTGCCCCTTTATTTGAGAATCACAGCCATATTTGCAGTTTCTGAATATCACCGATTACAATTCTTTGTGATTGAATTTTCTTTTTAAGACTGTTATGAGTCAGCTGGCGTTGAAATCACAGTTACTGCCAAAATGTCTTTTGAAATCCGAGAAGTATCACTTAATGAACCACTTCGACAACCTCAGACATTTTCATTCCCGTCATGTAGCTTAATGCACTTTGTTGAAATAAATTTTAATAGGATTTTCTCACTTGAACTCTTCTTTTTCGAACCGCATGAACTCAAATCATACATTTCGAACCTTTTCAAGAGAATTTTTTAGGAGTTTACAACATTGGGGACCATATTTAGATAGTAATTGTAGAGTTTGTGGCAGGCCCATGGAGAAATATGGGGTGGTTTTTGAGAGATTAACTGTGAGTTTTCCTGGGTAGCTTTCAAATTTTTAGCGATATAAGGACAATTCAAAAGTTTATTTGGTGATAAGATTTGAAAAGTAGCAATTTTCGTGACTTCGAAAATACGAAAAAAACGAAAGTTCGCAACCATGGTCCTCCTACAAAATGTGGTATCAAACCCGATCTGGCTGGCTGATATAAAACTCCTGTGTGGTTGAATCAGAACATAAACAATGTGCAACATTTAACTAAAAAACGGGAGAACTTATCATTTTTCCGTAGTTTCCTAGTACTCATATCTTAAAAAACAGTGTGATTGTTGCAGCCGCAGATTCCTTTATATGTTCCCGTCTCGTATTGTCATTTATGAAAAAAGCCCTCATATGACACTTATTGGTACATGCTTCACCGTCTCTTCCATATTCATCCCACCTATTGAATATACTTCGGTTTGCTGAGTGTGTGCCAATAACACGATACAAAAAGCATGATACAAGTAGTGATTTCTCAGCTTTCCACTTTTGGGTACCCTAGTATGGCTCCCTACTTCCAAAAGATTCCTCTCCAAATACTGGCCTTGGCTGAATCCTCCTGGATACCCTTCTTCTCAATCTCCTCCTCTCCATTAACTCCATCAACACTGGATGCACCTGTCACCCAGTCTCTCGAAACTATCAATAATAGACCCAACACCAGTACAACACTCAAGAGCCCCAATGCTTTGGGGATGAATTTAATCACCCTCCAGGACTTCGACTTCCTGGCTTTTCTGCTCAAAACGAGCATGCCCTTGGTACGTCCCGAGCCGATGATTGTCCAGCCCTTTTTTCTCAACTTCTCGATGGGTTTCTGGAACTTGGCTAGCTCGGGGTCCGAAAGCGTCTGAAGAACCGCAAACATGTCTTCGGGGACGTGGTTCATGCCGAGCGGGTTTGTGTGTGAATAGAACTTCTGGCCGTTGGACGAGAGAATGATATACTCTTGTTCGTGGCCTGTTCCGGGAAACATGGGAAACTCGGAGCTCTTTTTGCCGCCCAAAATGGGACTGGAGAAGTTTTTCGCTTCAAACGACCGGCTGTTCTTGTAGAGTGTGTTGCTCCACTCGAACGCCTTCTGCTCGCGCCATTTGTTCTCTTCGGCAATGTGTTTCTTTTCCTTGATCTTTTTGAGGTACTTCTCGATGGCGTCCCTTTGGATTTGCTTGTAATTCATTCCTTCCGACAGCTGGCGGTAGTTGCTTCTGATTTTAGCCGACGTCAAGTTGACAATCTCTTCGTACTCCTTGGGGTCGCTCTCGAAAACGCTCTTTTCCTCCTTGTTCATGGCCTGTGCGAGCGCAGACTTGAACGTGTGTTCTTCTTTAAGGAAGTCCTCACGGATGCCTCTGGAGCCTTCGGAGCTGTTCAAGCTGCTGAGCATTTCAATGACATGGTCCGAATCGCGGTACTGGGTCTGGGGTTGGGTTTCCTCCACCTGGTCGGTCACCTGACCACTTGGCTCTGGTTTTTGGGGGTGTCTTTTGGCGTTTGACGCTCTTGTAACCAAACGCGACTCGAGTTTATCGAAAACAGCGCTGTTCACCAACACGTTGTCCAAAACAAACGTCTGATCGTCGTTTATCTTGAAAAGCATGGCAAGGTTACGGTACAACTTCGAAAACACAAGTCCTTTTTCCCATTTGGCATTCAGTTCGGCCAATTCAGCAACAGCCTTTAAGATGTCAGCACTGGACGCGGACTCAAACGTAGAGCCAAGTTTTTTTCTGGTTTCCTTGAGTTCTTCACTGTATTCCTCCAAAAACACGTCATCGGGAATTGGTTTGTAGGTGTTATCTTCTGAAACAGTATGATATGTTGAAGCCGTCAAAGCAGGTTCTTGTTTTCCCCGTTTTGATTGGATTTTCTCGTCCACCAGTTTAAACACGTTTTGTGATTCAAGAAGCGTGTCTAAAACTGAAGTAGTTCCACCGTTCCATGCTAGAAGTTTCTGGAGCTTGGGCAATAAGTTGTAGAACCGCACAAGGTTGTGTTTGCATATTCCCTGGGCGTCCTTCTGTGTATCCAGAACGGTTGACTCGTCACCATACACCTCCTTCAAGCGTTTCTCCAAGAGTTTAACCAAATCCGCGGCGGAAACGTCGCCAAAGTTCTTCTTAAGCTCGTGAGCCCTGAAAAGAGCCAACTCGTCGGCAAAATCATGGATTTCTAGTGATTCCGGGATCTGTGTATACGGTCCTGGAGCGTATAGTTCGTCAACACGCTTAGACTGGTCCAAAGCCGTCTGTTCTGCCTTTTCTGTTTGTGTTTTGGCTTTGGCCTGCCTCTTGGCGGCCAATTTCGCCTCAAACGCGTTAAGCGCCGATTGTGAGTGTAGCACGGCGTCTAGCACCTCTGTGTTTCCGCCGTTGAGGTTAAAAAGCTGTTTGAGACGCGACGACACCTTCATGAAACGCACCACGTTGTCGTTATTGAGTCTAGAGCCCGGGTTCGAGTTTGCGGCCTCAAGACGTACCTCGTTGGCCCGCTGGTCAAGGAGTTTCAAGATAAAGTCACTAGAAAAACGTTTGAACGGTGCCCGAAGCTCGTCGTGACGAAGAATCTCCAATTCCGGCGTGAACATGTGGATCTTGAGGTATTCAGGGATCTGCTCGTACTGCAGACCCGCCGCTGGCTGTTTGTTAGTGGAAGAAGACACAAAAGTGTTGCAGAAAACTACGGTTGGGCGGGAAACCCATGTCCCTGTTTTTAGGGAGTTAAGTTTGTATTGAAGCTGCCATTGGGAAGTCCGAGAAAACATTGTGAAGTAACTGGCAGTGGTTAAACAGTGGTCGAAACAGTGGCAGCGGCAGTATCAGTAACAGTAATAGTAACAGTAACAGCGGCAGTAGCAGTAACAGTAATAGTAATAGTAACAGTAGCAGTAACTTAACACTATCAGTAACGTAACAGTATCAGTATCAGTATCAGTATCAGTAACAGTGACAGTATCGGTAAAGTATCAGTATCACCAACAGTAACAGTAACGTAACAAATAAGCAAAGTAGGGCTGTAAAAAGATATCTAAGAAAGAAAATGTGTACTTAAAGATTTGGTAGAATGATCAGATTCGGGCAGCACCAGTGCAGTATGGGGTAACCCGTCTTATCGGGGTGTGCATTGTCCGTATGCCTGCCGTATCTGATGGGGTGCGGGTCAGGCCCCTGGGCTGGGGCCATTGTCGCACCGGAGCCACACCACCCCAAAGTGATGGTCCACCAGTTATATGGTACTCCGTGCGTTAATGTTTAATGAAAGGTAAAGTGGGGAAACGTGGAGTTTTGTCAATTTTATTAATTTGAATATTTATGAACTGAATATTATTCTAAACATTTAAAATGGTTCATGTGTGGCTCCTTTTGTGGTTCCTTTGTGGATCTTTTTGGCCCACGACATTGTTCCAGAATCGGCTCCGAGTCGGAGCCCTGGGCCGGAAACGGCGCCACCAGAATGAGAACATTCATGGTAATCTCCACACAGTTGCATGTCAATGTCATTTTTATATATATATATTATTATTATTATCTTTAATTATCTTCTAGATTAATTCACCAGATAATTTACTTTTTCATTGAAATAATTGGTGTCTTTTGAATTCACACCTATTGATTCTGAGGGTGGCACTGGGCCTATGATGGGATTGAGGCCCTGGGCCTGGTCGCCGTGGCTCGGACATGTTTTCTGCACACCCTGAGGAACCACGCCAGGCAAGTCTATCATTGAGGTTAGATACAGACAATTTCCAGGGTGTGCATTCAATTTGGGCCATGCTAAACTGGGAAATAACGCCTTGGGAAGGTCTTAGCGATTATAAAATCGGAAAAGATCTGTATTCTGTCGAAATGGGGTCACTCTACGTGTTTGGTGAATTTGTGGTGTACGGGTATGTGTATTAGATCTTTGAATCGGATAAAGTTTGGCCAGACTATTATAATATAGAAGTAGTGTATGTGAATGTTGGTGGTTCGAATCTGGTTCATTTTGAGTATTCGTTGAATTCCGAATGTGGATGTGTAAAGCTTCTAACATTGGGTGCAAATTGCCTATTCGTGTATATGGCATAGGAAATTGAATAAGTGTGAAGTTATTTAAAGAGGTTTTCGTTAAATTGGAAACTTCCGACTTTTCACTGTATATCAATGATTGGTTTCTTTGGCTGGCGACATCTTCAGATAAAAGTGAATCCTTTCGCTTTCACTTTCCTCTTAGTACACGATTCTCGTGGATTCCACTCACTCTTGTATTCTCCATTGTAATTTGGACCAGTGTTGTTTCTTTATTAATTGATAATGCCACTGAAAACCAGTGAGAATGAACAGGCAGATAAGTCAATGAATATTGTAAAACACAAATGGAAAGAGATATCCGACTACCGTAGGAAGATGATAGCCAGAAACAGTAGAAACAAGAAAGAAAACACAACCATCACAGAAATGATACGAAAGGCGAGAGGATACATTACTCAAAGGATGGCAAAACTTATTCACTTCGTTATTAATTAATAATGCGTGGCCATGACTGATTTGGACACTAGTGAACACAAAGACTGTTCTCTTTAGAACATCAGTCCAGGCCAGAGTTGTCGCGCGCAGTGGTTATTCAAATATTTCAACTATTCAAATACTTTTTGATGTTTGTATTCCAAAATATTACATTTCAAATACTTAATATTTCATACCACGGCATACTTGCTCTAGAGTACTCATAAAATCCAAAAAGAGCTAGGCCCACTACTAAACCCCTTTTGCCAATATTTAAACACTGATATAACATAATTCGGGACGCTTTGACATATTATTAACTTGTATAACTATTCTTGTGTAATGTTAAGATGCACTCCGGTTCACTCACATCCCCTGAATCTTCCATAAAGCGATCAGGAGACTCCTACTCTTTCACACCGCTTGAACCTTGCAAAACGCTAGGTGACATCAACTCGCCCACATTCCTTTGACATTGTACACCGCTGGAATCAGGTCATTAGTCCGTTAAATAGTTTTCACGTATCTCTTTACGCCTCCCTGTAAAATATGGGAAAATATGGCACGCCACCGGTCTTTTTGCCTGGTACTTTTTCTTTAAGCAAACCCTGTTGCAAAAATTCGAGGTCGGTTACCCAACAATTGCTTTCGGGGGTAATTAGGGCGTTCATTCTGTGTAAATTACCCCTCAGCCAGCTTCTCCGGCATATTTCAAGTATTTCAAGTATTTCAAGTATTGCAAATATTTCAGATACTAAAGTCAATATTTTATTTCAAATATTCGCGAAAACAATATTTTAGAATATAAATTTCACAACACATAGTGCATGTAATTCGTTAAACATAAGTATATTCCCTGGTTCAATCGAGTCAAGACAGATCGAGTCAACTTTTTTTTTTTGCAGTCGGTGCTTTCCTCCATTTGTGAACCTCTGTAGGATGTAAATAATTGATTGTCTTTGTCTGTTTGTGATATGAATTTCCAGATACTATGCCCATGTTGATTTAAAGTGGAAGAAAATATACTGTTTACACAAAAGTATATGATCAAATAATTTTCTTTCCAAGTTTCTTGCTGGCGTACTTACCGCGTAGTTGTTAACGAAATAACGATAAATTCATAAACGCGATACAAGTAAATTCAAGTGTAAATAATTCATGCCGCTTAGATGATATTCCTAGTATAAGTCTCTGTTGCCCTGATTCAATATTATCCTTTCTTGGAGACTGGGCTATTTCCCTTTTCTGAGAAATTTACCCCAAATTTACATCATCTCTCTGGAGGCCCCATTATTACAAACTAACGGATATTTTCTCTCCTGGCTGACATCCAAATATGTCTTAAACCCGATACTACGCAGTCGTAGGTGAACTTAACCATTATTGCGAATTACGCCGCTATTTACGCAAAATTACGAATTATAAATTTCTGACCTCTCAAATGCGTAGTGGGACTATGCTTTCTTGGGGCAGCATAATAATTCGAAGTACGCTTTTCGATCTTTGTTATACAGTACAATCTTCATCTATTCGGAATGATAGAAGTAACACGTATCAAATCGCTGAAAAATATTGTTTAGGGCTTAATATGGAACTGACTTGTTTATATGGAATACTTCAACCTGTTTATATTGCTGGTAAATAATACCTTCAGTAAAGGGGAAAAGAATCTGTTCGAATATCGTTAAGTGAGTCTTTATACGCATTGTTTAGAATAATGGTATCGGAATTACACTAACACATAATAAGCATGACAGGACATAATTGTGACTGGTACTCTCATGGTCACCCTTAATCCCCCACTAACGTGGATCAGTTTTTTACGATTTCGTGTTACGATTTCGTAATTCTCATTACGTTTAACGGATAATTACGCGACCGCGCAACACTGGTGGACAGTTCATAGACGGGCTATATTTTACCAAAAAGACCGAGAAGCGATTCTACTTTGTGCCTCCTCTCCATCTATCTAGGTACCTAGGATGAGATCAACCCCAGTTTTGACCCAAAACTCGGACCTCCGACGACTAAAATGTGTGACCCCGCTATAGAAATAACCCCGCCAAAATCGCCCCAACCCATGGCCCATGGGGTAGACAGTATCAAGATGTTCAAAAGCTTATTTCCAGCGGACTTTCCCGAAAGTCAATTAAGCCGCACAGCCTACCCCATCGTACGATTGTTAAGAAACCTGGGGAAGCCAGGCTGATGGCCCCATTTCTCCAGAAATCCTGTCCGTTGTGTGACGGCACGTGACGCGCGTGGGGGACCCCCGCCCCCACTTTGTTGATGATTCGGCATCTTCCGATCCATGTTTCAGGGGCCCTGTAAGACCATAATGTGTTGATTTTATAGTTTTATGCGGTAGTGAAGAAAGAAAAAAAAATGAAAACTAACACACAAAATACGTTACAAGGTGTATCTCAGAGTGGATAGACACTGTGGTAGATCCACAAGATATACACATATTTCAGTACTTGAAATCGACGAAAAAAAAAAATGGGAAAAGTGCAATTTATTTCTTCGGTCGGTTTTCCTATAACTTTTTTTTTCTTAGGCATGTGAGATACACAAAAATAGAGTGAAACTGACTTGTGAAGTCAAATGTCAAATCTTGACTCGTCCCTGGTGCCAAGAATCTGGGAAGGTGAACTGACGAAAGTGCACAGAACCACTGCCCTTTGGATCCCAAGAAAACACATGTTTCAGAGAACTGAAACGTAAGAAAAGAAAATGTGTTACCAAAAAAGCGCATGTCAACCGCAATAAGGTCGCATCAGGAGGGTCAATAACTGAATAGACCTATTTCCACCACAGTCAGTAAAAACAAAAAGCAAAAATACAGTAAAAATCAGTAAAAAAACAGTAAGAATCAAATATAATCAGTCAAGATAAGGAAAAGCACAGAACCGCCCGAGAAATGACAATCTCACCATATCTCATCGCCTCTAACCATTACTCTTACAATTCGGATGTACGTTACGCTCGTCATTCCGTACCGAGATCTCGACCCATGGCGTGCTGCAATATACACGCCCGAGAAAAACATCACAAAACAAGCATGCACAAAAGCGCAAATGTGCAAATCCGCAAAAGCGCAAAAGCGCAAACTCGCACAATCACAAACTAAATGGAACGAAAAGAAGAAAAAAAGAAGAAAATTCTTCGCGAGTCATTCTTAGTCATGTGCTGGACGACCGAATCTCTTGACGACTCACACAAGAAAAATGAGTCGCACTCATCACGGCAACCTTTACCGAACTACTGTGGCTTGCCACACTAATGTTGCTGCCAAGATAAGGCTCACAAAACCGAACAACTCATGTTCCAACAGCCCCAAAAAAAGAAATGTTGTAAATAACAATAGCACTAACAATAAAAACTCAAAAGCGCAAAAGCGTTTCACCTCCCAAAAACAGATCGGGAAATGTCACAAGAAATGTAACAAACATTGTCAAAAAGCCCCGTCGTCAACGGTACAGCTGTGGCTGAAATGACGATAGATGCTACACCTCCGTGGTTCCGTACCCGAGTCCGGCTCCGCCCCCTTCGAGCGCTTTTCAGGATTTTGGTTTATCTAACCGAAGGAAATTTCCCTCCCAGCTGGTACCCCCACGCCACGCGCGTTAAGCACCTGCGAGCTGCTCGCAGCTACAAACACCGGCGATCCGCGTCAAGGCGGGCCTGCAGGACCTACCCCTGTGCAGCAATTAGCCGGTTGAGATGCCATTGCCAAGCTGGGCGCGCGTAAACATGCCATGTTACGCCAGATCATTAACGCACGTGGTACAAATGGTTTATTGGGGGCAGCCTTTCCGGCACCTGCCCCGCTCTCCATGGGGGACCCCTAAGCCACGGGGGCGCTCTGCAAGGCGGTTGTATACTGAAACACCAACGGAATTTAGGTTTTGGGTGGGGTACTCCGTATGCCATTACATCCCATAACATTTCTTTTAAACTATATCGGTGTGACTTCGTGAATGTACGGTGCCGCCTGTTTTTTGCGGTTCCGTATCTTCAAGGGACAAGGTGAGGCAACTTTTACCGCTATCGCCGATCGGGTGCGTAGCCAAACACCCGTACATATGGCTGCACCTCACGCGAGCGCGCCATAACGACGGAAAGTGTAAGAGACACGCGTTTAGAGTGAACCTTTTCCGGGTTCTGGAAAGATAACTCCACGTGTTAAATAATATAAAGAAAGCGAGGGGAGGGAGGGGCAAATCAGGGAAATTCAGGGAAATTCAGAGAAAATCACAGATTTCGTGGTTTGTGTATTACACTATTTCATTCTTTTTCAAGCGCCGCAAAATCCCTAGGCAATAGTTTTTTACTGTTTCATATTTTTAAAGTATTTGCCATTATGTAGTTAGGCAAAATATTGACTTCCTCAAAGTGCGGCTGACGAAATCTGTATCGAAGCTCGCAGTGCATCGGTCACACGCACCAGCACAAAAAAAAAGCAATTTTCTTCGCCCCGAGACGTTTCTCACTTGCAACCCCGATATCTCATTATCCCGCAAACCACTCAGATAAAAAACCACATAACCCAAATGAGTCCATATGTGGGACCCGCCCAGTGTGGTTTTTTTTCCGGTTTGCAGTCCGTGCAAGAAAATATGTCGATGTGGAAGAGGCATATAACCACATGTGCTGAGCCCTGGTGTGCATGAGTATGCAAAATATGCGCCTCTGAAGGTTGCTTTACGAGGAAGTGATCACATTTTTTCCTTTTTTTTTTTTTTTTTTGCGGCTTTGCGGTTTCTGCGATTTTTCCGGGTTATTTTTTTTTTCTTTTTGCGTTGCTGCATCCTCTTATTTCATATTTCTTTTTTGCTGTTTTCATCTCTCGGATCATTGCAAATCTTTTTGGTACATCTCCATCACTTTTCATCACTTTTCATCAATATACCTTTGGAAAATCGCCTTAGGTTTGACTTTTTTCAGGCAAATCTTCTACCCCTTGCTTCTTCCGCGTGCCTAGCCTCGCTGTGCTTAATTGCTGCTCCCCCACGCTCTTTTTTTCCCTCTGACTCGGCCCTCCCGATTCGGTAATTCGCAGAGGCTCCCGGATTTGCATCTTCCTACTCCGATTTGATTTTTCGAACTTATGTCCAGCTACAACACTTCCTGGACCAAAAGACTACAACCTCTGTGCGCTTAGCTTGTTCGCCGAGCCATTTTCCCCTCTTGGAGCCCTCTTTTTCAGAGAAACCTCCATCCCTCCAGCCCTCACAAATCACCACTACAAAGGCCTCTACTGCCTGGCATGAGTCAAATCCGTCAGCCCATCCCGGGTCCTGGCATTGCTTGTCCGCTCCCGTATTCGGGCCCCACGGTTCAGGCGTCTCTTGATAGAACGCTCCAGGGCCTTCAGGCGGCCAAAGCGGCGTCTGTATCGCATGCACCGACGCCTTCTCCAGACTTGCCCAAACTGTTGGCAGCTCTCATCAACGACTGCTTCCAGAGCACCATGGACGCCCATGTATTGAGTCCCGAGCGCGTGGAATACGTTGGCCGGTTCAAGAAATACATTGCCGAGTGCCACAGCCAGGAAAACCTTGCGTTCATCATGGAAATCTTCCGCTACGAGTACTTTTACGATAGACTAATGCCGGAGGCCGACCGGCCGGTGGAAACAAAGGATATTTCGTCCAGTCTCGTGGACAGATCGTTGGAACAGTTCATCGATAAGTTGCCGTACCCCACGCCGTCCATGGGCAAGCATTTGCGCAAAAACTCCACCAAAAGCCCCAGTACCGCGTCCTTGGCATCTTCGTCCACAGGCGTGCCGTTTGATCTTGAGTTTGACGAGCATATTCCCGATACTAACGACGCGTGGAACGACTTCTCGCACCAGCACATCCTGCGCCACCTGGACTCGCTGGATTCCGACGCAGACTCGCTATTGGATGCGCAAGATGACCAAGACGACCCAAACGCAGACCCAAACGCAGACCCAGACCTGGACTCGCTCCTCTCGGACCAGTGGCGCTTTATCATGTCCACATACATCGAGGAACGGTCCGAGTTCCAGATCAACCTCTCCAACAAGACGTACCGCGCGCTCATGGAGTGTAACGCCGCGTGGAACACTGCCAAAACACTGCCGCCCACGCCTTCTGTGCTCATGGCCGCCAAAAACGAGGTCATCCGTCTCATCCACGAAAACACCTACCATCCGTTCACAAAGATGATGAAGAGCTGTGCGTGTTCTTCTACGGGCGGCTGTTCATCCTCCAACTCTTTTGGAGGGTCTGCTGTGGGTTCTCCTCATTCTTCCGCAAGAAACTCCCAGCCGCTGCCGGTATCGGGACCAGGCCAAAACAGGACCAACACATCCACGCCTTCTTCGACCTCCTCGCGCGGAGAACCCACCATCCACGTGTCACAGTCGGTTTCCACCCTGAAAGGCTCTGTTTCTGCCGTTGCCCCTGTACCACAGAAAAAACGGTCCAAGTTTCTTCTGACCTTTTCGGTCCATAGTCACAGCCATGGTAATGGCCAAGGCGGCAGTCACGGCAGCTCGAGCGAAACCAGCGGCTCGTCCACTCCGTTCAATAGCATTCTTCCTCATTTCAAGTCGCACCACAGCTCCAACCTGATTCCTAGGTCATATAGCTCTGCGCCACAATCGCCTGCATCGGCTCTGACTCCAGCACGCCGTTCGTCGCCGTTTTCGAACTCGGCGGTCGACCCGATTCCTCGGCCACGGTCCAGCGCTGTTCCTGAGAGTCTGAGTCACAGTCAAAGTCAAAGTCATCAAAGTCATCAAAGTCATCAAAGTCATCAAAGCCACCAGCACCAAAGCCAAACACAAAGCCAACCCCATCTGAACACCTCGATTCTTGGAAAGTTGTGGAGAAAGAGAAAGTAAGTTGGGCTTATTAATAACACTGGTGGCCTAGCATATTCATACACTTGCATATTTATTTCACTTTATAGAGTAGCTCTTAATCTTACGAAGCCTACAGTGGATTTGTTGTAGAGACAGGTATTTTTGGTTGTTTATTGTGACTTTTAATACCACAGGAGACGAACTACCTTTCGGTCTTTCGGGGTTGCAGTCCTGGCAGTGGTGTTAAATCTTAGTGTTTATTTTCACATCCTGTTGACTGGTATCGCACAACGTGGTTGGACAATTTTCAGTGGAGTTTTTATTTCAATTAAATACATGCGAATAATATACTTGAATCATTGTATAGTAGTATGCATATCAGATGATATTACTGTAGAAGAACTTCAAATGTTTACCAATAACCCATTCACAAGAGATACCAAAATATGATAGAGAGTTTTGAAGGGGAACAACAACTCACTAGAATACCTAGGGGGTGTCTACATTGTGTACTTGAATAAGTCTCACGTTCAATGCAGAATACAAAACATATTATCAAATGGGCACCAGAGTGAATAGGAACTTTATACATGGCCTATTTGGTGTTATCGATACGACAATATACCACTTTTATCACACAATAAAAGGTACCAGATAATAATTTTAGTGAAGTGGCTATGAACGATAGGAATGAGAATGGATCAACGCTTGAGAGTAGGCATGGCTCTCAAACTTTTGCATTCTCTTCATAGTGTTTGGCTTAGTATCAAGTAAAGGTAAATTAACCAGTGTTGATTGGCGTGGATATATTGACTACGTTTTTTACTAAAAAATATATCTTTAAAATTTTTGCTGATATCCATATTTAGTGGCACTGGTCTTGAAGTACAATAAAATATACTCGAGCTGGTCCGCCTCTTGAGTGCCCCTAATTATATTTTTGGACATCGTCCCGGACTCTAACACCATCATTTGCGATTCAACCCTTCCGGTTTTAGTCGGGTATCTAACATCCTTTTTTCCTTGAATTAGCGGGCACTCTGACAAGCCAGATACGATTAAGCCGAAGATGCCACGCTCAAGCAGTACCACCTCTCCAGTAAAGTTCTCTTCTGGTCCTCTTTCAACAAAACCACAAATAACAATTAACATGTATATAAAAACAATACTTCAAATAACTATCATAAAAAACTCTTCTCTTCATCCGCTTGAGATCAAAACGCTCACAATCGCTCACTTCTCCAGAGCTTTGGACCCATCTGGTACCAGCAGCCGCTAACCCATTTTGGTCATTCTCTCCATCCCTTACACGCCATGTAAAGAATCAAATATGCTCATTTCTACTCTGAGACTCTGGCCTTGAGAATAGCCAAAATTCTGATCGTACTCGGACCGAGTCTGTTTCATTCATCTGTGACTATGTTCTTCACTCTAGAAAATAAACACTCAGAAGGCGGACATTGCCATCATAGATCAGAGATCTTTCGCCATCCGGTAATTGGTAGGATACTACGTTCTCGTTTTACCTAGTTTCTTTACATATATCGAATGGATATATTAGGAAATATTTTTATAGTAAACTTTGTCCCGAGTCAGAACCGACATTTAGTAAACAATATATTAAAATATAGTTCAAAATATTTGTCGCTAAATTTCGCGCTTCACTAATTTTGATCAACACTGAATTTAACTATATTATGGGATATTTTAACCATCGCAAATAAATTTGCGATATGAATATTATATTATCGGTTAATGTAATATATAGTTAAGAATATCAGAATATTTCCTCTCGTGAATACACATTTCTGAGGCGATCAAGTGGCAAAGTTTCTCAAACTATTGAGTTGAGCACACGCTTTCTTTACTTGGACTCGGCGAAGAGGACCATCATTGCAACACTGCTGTCTGTTTATAGTGGTGATTTTTCCAATGAAGATTCAAATTTGATAAATCAAGTGGCAATGCTGCAATGGGCGAATAATCTTAGTTGTTGAATTTCAACTTAAATTTTCGTTTAGTACCGAGACATCCTGGAGCTGGAAATTTGTAGCCTCGACAAACAGCAGATCCTCCAGTGTGTAGTTGAAAAAGTGACAATCAGGCCCTTTTTAGCACCTTTAACAATGCAACTATGAAAATGCCTTTGGATCAAATCTGCACGTATACCTTTTTTTTACCTTGTGAGTGTAATATTTCACACCTAAGTGAGGTAGTAAGGTTATTGCGAAGGGGTCCATTAATTGAATGGTGCACATATTAATGGTTAGAGTGCCCTAATTCAAGAAAAAGGATGATTTAGATACCTGACTATATCTGAAATCCATATTGATGGACCAAACTATACCGAGTTTATCTGGAGAAAACTTAGGAACTCAGCCAAAGAATGGTACTCTTGAAAAGACGTTGTCCAATAT
>JAJMIV010000335.1:0-10566 GCA_030563445.1 Metschnikowia gruessii
CTTGTAGAATTGCCCATTATTTCTGCCACGCCTAAACTCTGTAAACGACGGTCTTCCACGTCCTCCTCTTGCCCAGAGTGGAAAACAACGACATCAACTAACTCACCATATATATCCAATGTGGCAAGAATAGCTGGTGCAAGTTCACCTACTGGGGATGGAAGAAGGTGATTCGAAGAAGAAATAATTGGAAACTTCGACAATAATGCAGCACCCCAAGTATGCTTGTTAGGCCCAGGACCATAATCCACATACATGCCCAAGTCGTTCGCAATCTTCTGTGTGAAATCTCTGTTACCCCCGATTAAACGTTCGGTATCAGTTTCAAGCAATCCCACAATATCCACTTCAGCTTCAAGAAGTAAATCCCTCATACGAGTTTCACTAGACCACATATCATTGTCTAACCCAAAATGCACACACCAAATTCCTGCAGTGAAAGATTTGGTGTTTGAATTATATGGGGTATGGGGTGTGGTGGGGTATCTCCGAATCAAAATTGCACCAGACAAGGCAAGAAGAAGGGTAAGAACCTTGATAGATTGACTGAGTATTTGAGAGCCCCTCACTTCTAATCTTGTGATGTTCGAGGCTCTTTTGCGGAGCCCGTAATTGAACACACCGAGCGCAAGAAGACCGACCGATGCAAAAAGAACCAAGTCTGTTCTTTCCCTGAGCAAGGGACCACCTGGAACAAAAGCGTATGCAACAATCCATATACTAGCCAAGGAGATCAAAATACTCACAAAGAAAGAGCAGAAAAAGAGTCCAGGAACATTATACCCTGCTGTTGCCTGGCCAATCAAAGGGCCGAGCGATGCAATATAGAAGCAAAGTCCCAAAGAGCCGGCAAATCCAACCCAGCCATTGTATGTATATAACACATAAGCAAAGCCGAAAGAGCAAAGTACATAAATTGGCGAATAGAACGTGTTGGGGTGGAGTTTTATAGATGCAATAATACCCCCGGCGAAAGCAGCAAAGTGAATCAACGCACCTGTAAATGCAGTTGGCCCACGGACTGGATAGCCATCCCAGTTTTAATAAATAAGGGTTGACGAATCACTCAAGAACGCTTGAAGACAAAAAAGATAAGCGCCAAGTCCGAGAGAGGCCAAGAGGAGCGATCCACCTTTTCTTTCTATTTTGGGGGTATCCGCTTTGTGTGCACTGGAAAGCAAGGCTGAAATCAAGCCAATAGCGATGAAATACTCGTTATAGCCACCATTGGAACTATTCATAATAGGCCATGCTGGATTGTTTGAAAATGAGGAGAATTTGGCAACGGATGTACCCATCAATCCAATTAAGAGCGAAACCCACAAGGAGGTGTATTTCTTGGGAGAGTGGGTGAGTGCATCGAGATCAGATGCAAACGCAATCACACCAAACCCAGTTCCGGCTGTGATAAGGGCAAGTCTTATCTCAGGAACCTCGTATTTAAAGGAGCCAAGACCAACAAGCACCGTCAAGGTCTTTGCGATCTGAGGATACGATTTGAAAATGGTACCGAAAGGAGGGATTGCAATGAGGAGTGGAGCGAGAAACATGACTGTGACCACAGCCTCGTATCCCGAAATACCCATGTGCCAAAGTGGGAAGTACCACACACAAACAAGAAGCGACGTGAGCACGGACCAGAACATGAAGGAGTTTACCGTGTTCGCGATGAATTCTCCAAAAGTGAAGTCATCCAAAATAGCAACCTTGGCAGCTTCAGATTTACTTTCTGTCTTTCTTTCCAAGTTTTTGCTTTGGTTCAACTCAATACCAGTAGATGCAAGGGTGATTTCTATTTTCTTAAAATCCACAACCGACCAGGTATCGAAGCCAACATCAAGCAAGATCAAGGCCCATTCAAAGTAAGCGTAGATGGAGTACGCGCCGGGTCTCACGTGCACCTTGTGCTGGATAAACCAGTATACCAATGGTACTAGGGTGCCAAAGAATGCCATAGCAGTAATGGCCCTGCCGGTTCTCACGGTCGATTTCTTGGGGCTTAGCACTGTGACAGCAATTGTCCATGGAATAGTTAAAATAATATAGCTGATCATTGAAATATCATGCCAGTCATGATCATCGGTGGACGTAACGTAGACCCAGCCTCCACAGGTAAAGGTTCTTAAAATACCTGAGAATAAAAGAACGTAGCTAGTGAATGGTCTAGACGACTCAAGCGAGAGAAGAAAGTTCATGAATATCAAGATGAATCTTGGCCCTGATGTACAGGCTATAAGAACCTGAAAAAATGAGCGTTCTGGATATCGGTCGCCAATAGTAGCAGACACACTGGGAAACCATTCGTCAGGGTACCCATATGATGAGTTTTGGACGATCTTATAGTAATGGAGCCAACAACCAACGGCAAGGGCGCTCAAAAACGCCGAATATGCAAGTATAGCATGTGCATAGGCAATATATGAGCCGTTAATGGCAAGCACGGTTGATTTTGCCATGATGAAAAGAGGTTGTGGCGACGTTCCCAGGGATATTCAAACAACCAAAAGATGTTGTAAAGGTCCAAGAAACATGTAGGCTGAGGTGCACAGGTCTGTGGGGTGAGACCCGGGTTCGGGCAGAGATTATTTACGCAGAATGCTCGAATTTTCTAAGAAGGCAAATAAAAATCTGGCTTTTATACGAATTTGCTGGTTTTGATTTCTTGAAAATTTTACAGATATTCCACAAAGAATTTTTCTGGGGTTCTCCATATTTAGCTCTCTTCGTTCCTTCCAGTTGGTGCACTTCGTTGTTACACCCCACTTGTATGGCAAGCCAACCTGTACCACACGGGTCGCGAGTCGTGTACGTACCCATTGAAAGGACCAGTAAAATCTCACCTTTTCGTAACATAGAAGATTAGGCCTAACGAAACCATCGAACAATGAGTATGTTTAAAACACACGATTCCGATTTTTTTGCCTGATCAAATGAGTCCTTATAACTTCCAAATGATATACTAACACACAGGCTCCTACGAAAACCACAAGAGAACCGAGTTGGTCTCCTTTGATGACATTAACTACGAGGACCTCTCGCAGGTTCAAAAGGCCAGAACTTCCATGATGAAGGAGCAGTGGATCAGAAATGAGGAGTTGAAGGTTGCCCACGATGCTTTGAGCAAGTGCAAGTTGTACCACGGCTTGGATGCTCAGCAAAACTGCAGACCTTTGATCATGAAGTACTTGAAGATGCTCGAGACTTACCCATTGCAAGGTTACTTGGGTTACCAAAAGAACGACCCATCGCAATAATTGTACATTAGATTCTCCTCTTTTTTTATTTGGCTGGCCATGGTAACCAGAACTGCATCGCTATATAAGCAACAATACAACACACTTTAAGGAACGAATATTGACATTTACAATGCCGTAGTAAGATGGAACTTCAAACTTTTCAGGAAGCTAGTCCTTTAACGTAGCATTTGGAGGCTTTTTGTCGGCCCTATTGTAGAGCCATGGCATGTATTGTGGGCAAAATTGTCAGAGTGAGTATTTTCCAATGTCACAATATAAGAGATGTTATTAGATACCAAAATGCGGGTATCAAAAGTTCTTTTTACATCATCATTTCAACATAAAACTCTTGTTTTCGCCATTCCAAGTTCATCATATCCGAAGTCAGAGCCAATATATAGTTACTGAAGTCGTGTCTGTATCTTGTTGCAAGCAAGAAGCTGGGATGAATATTCCTTTCTACCCGGAATTAATATTATTTCTTTTTTGGGTTTTTAAATATGACAGTTGTTTATTTTTCAATAAATGTATTTCTGATTTCCTAATTCGAAAATTAAAATAATTCAACACGTTGGTTAAAAATTGATCTTGATGGTAAGTTTGCAACAGTTGTCTAAATTTCGCATTTGAGCGATTGCTGTAATCTAAGAATATAAACTAACATATAAAAAATAGTTTCAGATGACTTTATGTCTTCAAGACCTAACTGGTATTGAAATCACAGTATAAGTAAAAGAAATATTTAGTCATAAATCAGAAAATTTACAGTCTATCCAAATAAAAGAGAGAACTTAGAATTAATTCATACTAACCTCACCTATTGTGCTCTCAACCTGAGGGGAGTCGCGGTCGCAACACTATGGCTGTTCTCCGAGCTGCGGTCCACGTGACATATGTTAGTAGCCTGCTACACAAGCACTGTTCATTGATAAAATTCAATGCCACTTTCGAAATTGTAAAAAAAGTGCAGTGAATATCTTAAATTAGCACAGCGTTCAATTATATCACGAGTCAAAATTAAACCCACTTGGTTCATTTGTTCATTCCCGGGATCCCATGGACCGGGGTCACATTTTCCAAAGCCGTGGTCACGTGCCCAGAGTCGCACCACGACCAATCATATCGTATCCTCGCCTCGGGTTCCGAACGACCACCACCTCAGAAAAACCTTCAGATTTCACGCTCACCGTCCTCCGTTAAACAGTCAACCACACATAATTGCAAGATGTTTCGTTTAGGTGCTGCTGCTCAAGTTGCCCGTGCTGGCGTAAGGTATGTGAAATTCATGGGCCCCTTATGCCCCTATAGACAAAATTTTGATATTCGTTCACCCTACTCTCGCCCACAGTGGTTTTAAGTTCGTTCATGGATTCAATGAATGTCACCCGACACATTCACCACAAGTTTTAGAACAACGAAGAAAAATGAGAAAAATCCATACCCATACATACGGATGATTGAACGAATCATCAAATTTTATTAGTACTTCATTAATTATCAAAATACTAACATTGACATAGAAACTATGCCACTTTGAGAGAAATTGAGATGCGTCTTAAGTCCATTAAGAACATCGAGAAGATCACCAAGACCATGAAGATTGTTGCCTCCACCAGATTGAACAAGGCCCAAAGAGCTATGCAAGCTTCTAGAATTTTCAACGAATCCGACACAGAGTTCTTCAAGAACGCTGAGCCAGAAGAGACTCTTTCTGAAAAGACTTTGTTGATTGTTGTTTCCTCCGACAAGGGTTTGTGTGGTTCTATCCACACCCAAATCTCCAAGGCCGCCAGAAGAAGAATCGAAGAATTGGGCGGTAACGTTGATGTCATCACCGTTGGTGAGAAAGCAAAGGTCCAATTGAACAGAACCCACGCCGACAAGTTGAAGTTGGCTTTCAACGGTGTTGGTAAGGCCGAGCCAACCTTCCACGAGGTTGCTTTGATCGCCGATGAGATCGCCAAGTTGGGCAAGTACGAGAACACCGAAATCTTGTACAACAAGTTTGTTTCCGGTGTTTCTTTTGAGCCAACTAAATTCTCCGTCTTTGCTGCTGAAGCCATTGAAAAGGCTCCAGGTTTGAGCAAGTACGAGTTGGAGAACGAGGAGACCCCAGAGACTTTGTCTGAGTTCTCCTTGGCCAACTCTCTCTTGACCGCTCAAGCTGAGGGTTACGCTTCCGAAGTTTCTGCTAGAAGAAATGCTATGGACAATGCTTCTAAGAACGCCGGTGACATGATCACTGCTAACTCCATTTTGTACAACAGAACCAGACAAGCCGTCATTACTAACGAGTTGGTCGATATCATTACTGGTGCTGCTTCTTTGGACTAAGCCTATCGAGTTCATTGTCGAATATTTCACCACATCACCAAAACTGGGGAACATGCCCTTGTTTTAGTATATCAACATATAAAACAACAATAAAAAGAGCTAAAATTAGCGCACGTTTGAACCCTATGATTATGTTATTACTATAGTATAAAATAAGTTAACGTCTCAATCTCTTTTAGCTGCACCATATATCTTGCGAACGAAAAATAGCGCTGTGGTTACCCCGACAGCACCGCAACCAACACCAACGGCGGCAGAGACTAGTGCCATATATGCGAAGTATATTATCACGCTCACAACATCACTCATTTGCAAATTGTAAACGAAGTAGTAGATGGAATAAGCAAAAATGTACCATCCAATACTGGAACTGACCCTGAAGCATAACCATTGCCAATTAGGGTTGTTGTAAATTGTCAAGGAAATGTATGTGGCAACGATTGCGGACTCGGCAACCACCACCACAAGAAGTATGGTAGTTAAAAGAAGGAACCCATACTTGTAGTAAAAAGTTGTCTTTTCTAGCCACACCGAGTTAAAAATGAATAAAAGATCGACGTAGACAATACCAAATGGTATTATCCCAAAGGCCAAAACGGTAATAATCGGCATCATGAAGAAAGAGCTGCGGCTGGTAAAAGATCCTCCGGGCTTCTGGGGTATGTAAGACTTCACAAGAAATGACCTTGATCCAAATTCATATCTATTACCCAACGCACCTCCGAGTATACCAAGAGGAATTTCAATGATTCCGAAAAGCAAAATAATAACAACGATTGTCCCAAACGGAAGAGCATTAGAAGACTCTTTGGCCCAAACAAAAAGATTGATGAAGAAAATAGCGGAAAATATGGTGAAGGGGAGCATACCAGCAAAAGCACAGGACAACACACGAGTTTTAGATGCTTTGTATACTGTGTTAGGCGGTTCATTGGACAAAAGTTTATGAAAGATTATCCCAAGGAAAGCAGAAACAAATCCTGACGCGAGAAGGATTATGACTGAACATGAAAAGAAAGCACCTTGGTGATTGTTGAAGAATGTGTTCGACGAGCCCAGGCCAAGGCTTAGTTTGTTATTGATTGTGAAGATGGAAATGACGCTGACCATGGCAACAAGACATTGTGTGCCACTAGCACATAGTGTACTCAAAAATGCAACCTGGGAAGGCGGTTTCATGACCACGCTTACCAAGTTTTTCCACAGACCAGAGTTGGCAGTATTTTTTTGAAGGTCAGTATATGCGAGGGGAATAGAGGTGTCTGATTGCAAATCAGATCTCAAAAGTCTGAACATCACAACAGCAACCACCATTGATACAAGAAGCGCAAGAACCACAGAATTAACCAAGGAGAGGAAATGGATCTGGCTGGTTGACCCCGAAACGCCATTGTCATAATACAAGTCCCATCTGTTGTTGTAAGTAACAGAATTGTCTTCCCTCCAATAGACGGAATAGGTATAAGGAATGTGAAACCTTTGCTTGCCCAGTGTTACCTTTGCTTCTTTAGGAAATTTGAGGGGTAAATTCTTGTAGCCTTTGGAGCTAGAAGGACATTCCAAACCGTTGACACTCTTGGGGTATATTTCGAAACCAACAATAGCATGGAGACCGGACTTTTCCGTGTGGTAACGAACGACAATTGTTACATGATTGTACAAGTAAGCAGTGTCTTCACTCACAAATCCCAAAGGAAACCCTGCGGCATAGTATTTGGAGCCATGGTTTGCGCCGGTAAATGTAGTGGCACCTGGCAAGCCATCAAGATTCCAGTGCACAACGTATCCGTTTCTGACCAAATGATCAGCTCTGGCAACTCCTTTTGGAGAGGTATACATGTCGCAAAGCTGAGTACATGGCTGGTCTTCCCCGAAATTGAGTTGATAAATCGATTCCCAGAACCGGTCTCCCCTCAAGACCTCTCCCAACAGTAGACTTTTGGCCTTCTGGGTTTTATCGTAGCAGACAAAAGGCAAGTCATGGTAACGAAAAGGTAACTGGGTGTGGTCACTTTCAATCTTATTAAATAGGAGTTCGACCTGTTCTCCTTTGGCATATTTTTTTGGAGAAAAAATTTCAAGCGCAAACAGGAACGTGAGGCAAAATAGGATCACAACATGTGAGAGCATCTTGGGGTTCAAAAGAGAAAAGCCCTTCTGCTGGACCACTGTTATTCAAAAAGCGACCAATGCAGAGGACGACCGATTTTCGTACAGGACTGTCAAACTTCGCGGTCGTTAAGCAGACACTTTTTCTCGAGGTACCTTGTTGATGGTTGCTGTCTTCATAAATATCGTGCATAGCCTCAAAAAGCTTGAATAATATTGACATCAATAACAACATTTCGCCTCATCCGAATTATTATTTCATGGCTCTTGCCTCTTTTCAATATTGGTGAAAAAAGGCCAAGAATATTGTTGAGTCTCATGTTTGTACAGTCCTGATCGCGTGGTCTAATTTTTGTTGTGGTTTGTTCGCAGTGCGTCATCAGATTCGCGCCTAGCAGAAACGTATCTCCCTCAGCAGAATTAGAGTTTAGCAAAAGGAAAACTAAAAAGAAAAATCGCAGTCGAAGGGGCATGAGGTAAGGAATTCAAGGGTTAAAATTCCTCACAAGCAAAAAAAAAAAAAAAATCCATTCGGAGTGTTCAAGTAGGTGTCTCCACTATTGCTCTTTTAGTGTTTCCATGGCTTCGCGAATCAAGTAATTTCCTTTGGGATCCAAATTCAACGCAATGGTGAATTCTCTTATAGCCAGATACTTATCCTTTTGGATATTGTAAAGTTGTCCAAGGAGAAAGTGTACAGATGCTTCATTGGGAGCAAGATCTTTGACCAACTCAAATTGTTCGAGAGCCTGGGGAAATTGTTGCATTGCAAACAATAACTGTGCTTTCTTAAATATGGGTAACGCACTCAAAGGCTGCAATTTGTTGGCCAACTCATATTGACGAAGCGCCAATGTTTTCTTTCCTAGTTTTTCCAAAACCATTCCCACACAACAAATCAAAATAATGTTGATAGGGTTGATGGCGACCGCCTTTTTGAAGTGATAGTCAGCCTTTTGATACTCACCCAAATTGATGTATACCATTCCTATACCATAGAAAGCATTGTAGTGCCTTGGGTCTAGAAGAATACTGTATCTGAAACACTCGAGAGCCTTTTCATAATTATCATTACTGAAATACTCATGTCCCCGTAGAGTATAAGCGTATGTGAATTTCGGATCGATCGCAACAGACTTATTGAAACATCTAATTGCTTCATCAGCTTCCCTTGTAAGGGAGAAAAGGTTTCCCATCACGCACCATGTGATGGCCAGGCTATCATCGATATCGTGAAGTTCGTTGGCCAAGTAAGTGAGTTCAACTTTTTTGTGCAAATGCCAAAGAAGCGTGGAGTAATATTCCATATCCTCCAATCTGGTACGGTCCTGCTGGCGTAATCTCACAAAGTATTTTTTGGATTGCTTATAGTTGACAATTTCGTAATGTAGTCTTCCAAGCTTAGAGAGAACCCATGGTGTATTTTGTTCATTGTCTGGAAGAGATTCCAAGATACGAATAGCCTTATAGCAGTCATATTTCAGGAAAGACTTGAACAGCTTTGCAAAAATGCAGTAGAGTTGGCGAAGATACGAATCTGCCGATTCCACTTCTTTTGAAACGGCCGGCCGGCTGTAGTTGGAAGGAACGAGAAGTCCCGAGGAAGCCGATCTCTTGGAACCACGTGAGCCATCGGAAGTGGATAATTCCGGTCTTCGCTTGACATAAGAAAATGTTTTCTGAGCGGCCGTGGGGGTCTTGTTATCTCCAAATCGAGGAAGTGGGGCAAGGAGACTAGACCTTGAGTGTTCATCTGGACCATGGGTGCGCCTTAATGGGGCGTCCGGTACTCCTGTGGTCAATATTTGGGGAGTTGAAATATCCAGTACAGCATTCTTCTGCCGGGGCGTGGTGGAGAATGGGTTAGGCACACCCAAAGAATCTGATTTCTCCAGAGACTTGGTATCTGCGTGGAAATTACGCGGAAAAAAGCTGGTAGACGGCATGCTTTGAGGCCCAGTGGGCGTCGCTTCCCCACGTGGCACAGGCGTGATATGAGAGGCGTACTTATACAAGGCCTTGACAGACAACTCAGCACCAGATTTGGCCAACTCTTGAAACGCCTCAAAGTCAAAGGCATTATAACGAAGAGCCTGCTGATAGTTCAAGATACTGTTCTTGGTATCACCTTGTGCTTTATAGAGATCGCCCAACAAGTGATATATGGCAGAAGAATCCGGATAAATAGACCGCGAGAACTCGTAGTTGTGTCTGGTCAGAGGCAGATGGAAATCAGGCATCTGTGACAGCAGCAGCAGCGAGTCGCTCGCTATAGAAAAGTTCGACTGTTGGGCCTTGTATTGCGGGAGTTTTGGAAAGTTGGGCTCATCTAGCATCGAGTCCATGTCATCAACTTTGTGGGCACTGTCATTGTATAGGTGGGCAAGATTCACGAGCCTATACACACCTTCCTTATATTTCAGTAGGTGCAAACACAGACGGGCGAAAATATACGCACACCCCAAGTGGTTCACGCCATTTTCAAACGCTTCGCTACTTCTGTTGAATGCGGTTTTGTACTTTCCTTGCCGATAGAGGGTGAGGGCGTACAAGTACATGGAATTGGGGTCCTCCGGGGCCACAGCTACTAGCCGTTCGGCCGCAAACTCGGCATTTTTCAAGTTAAAGGTGTCGAGCGAATGGATCACAATCGACCGAAGGTGTTGCACGATATAAGAGGCGTCAACGTCCATAATGTGCTGAATGTGGTGGTCTGGGGTTAGGTTTGTGAGAAGTGAGACACTGGAAAACCCTGGAAACTTTCAGTTGATTTCGCTCGCGAAAAAAGAATCAAGATCAAAACAAACGGAAAACAAAATAGCAATAAACAAATCCCTAACACTAGAGAGAGTGTACAAAAGGAAGAGTGGCTGTATTCAATGGAACA
>JAJMIV010000336.1:3219-14612 GCA_030563445.1 Metschnikowia gruessii
TGTAATTATTGATTATTCGGTTATTTACCTGGATACTAGATACCCCCATCACCTGGGCAATGTGCATGGGGAAGATAATGGTAAAAGATGACTTAAATTTTAGTTGATAATGGTACTGTATTAGATTTTCACAAAGTATTCCAGGTTTGTGTATTTGAGATATTACTGAATTTGGTACATATCTTATTTTTGCGTCTATTCTATCGTGTATACCAAAGGCGGGGCGTAGACCCATACGTATACCCTCTTCTAGGCCGTCGCCTTATTGAGGTTGTGAAGTGTTCCCATTGATCAAACATTTAAATTTGTTTCGAACCCCGAATATAATTTATTTCACTTCTGCGACCTTAAAGGCTATTCAAGTGAAAGTGTTGTCTGGTCTCGGGCATTATCTAGTAATCCCACTTCTGTCTCGCGGTGCGCCGCTGTCCAGGCAAGTGTTATTTATTAATGGACTTCACTTTTATATGGAAATTTGATAGTGAAGTAAGTTTTCGTATAAGCATTTATTAATCACAAAGGATTTAAGAATTTCTTCGTAGCATCAATCTAAAATTCTGAAATTTTCTCGAATCGTTCAGGAAAACTGGCATGGAGTAGATAATTCCTCTGGGTCGATCAGCTTGTACCCGCTGTTTGTACACGAAAGAGTAGTGTAGATACAGAATTCTAGATATTTCCTATTTTACACATCGGAGAAATAGTCATGTACGTAATTGCCTTCATTAATTTTTCTTTCGTTAATAAAACTGACTAGGAGATGGCATCTTCGGCCAAAGCCACCATATACGTAACTACAACGAGCTACTAAAATTATGCCTAGTGACTGCTTTTCCGATAAAGTTCAGCAAAAATTAATGCGACGGTTCTTTTCAATACGAATATTACTGTAGTTTTGATCATATTTATAGTCTTTATTGTATCATTAAAGATAAAGTATCATTTGCTAAGTATTACTCCCCATAGAATCATTGAATCGCAACACTGCCTAGAATGGATCTCACTCACTCATTCAGCAGTCAGTCACTCTCTCTTCTTTTGCTTTGCTTTGAGTTTTTATCCTTTGTTATTGCTAATGTGTTTCTCCTTTTTCCAAGTAACAAGGCCAGAATTGAGTTCACATTCTGTTGATGAGATATTTAGCGGGTTTCTGGCACAGATCGGTACCCTTTTGGAAGGTAATAGGTTTGAGAAACGCTACTGAGATCCCCAGGTTCGCATTCGCGCAACCGTACGCCATTGCACTCCAAGAAACTAGCCCAGAATCCCAGTGCAACTCGCATATTGCATTTCCTAGGGTTGCATTCAAAAAAAAGGAATAATTCCAAACCAAATGGTTCACCAAGTGACCCAGTTTCCTCACAACTCATCGTCCTCCTCTCCCTCCTTCTTAAACATCGCAATGAACTCGTCCAACCCTTTCTCCATCTCATTGTCTCTGCCCAAATCGGTCATGAGACGCCTGGCACGCTTGATAGAATAGTCTTCACACTTTCGGATGGTTCCACTAACATGCACACACCGCACCACCACCCTGTAGTTCTCAACTTTATCAATCAAGCCCAACGCAGCCACCACTAGGTGGAAATCGGTCCGGCTGCATCGTAAAATGCCCGTGGACGTCTTGTTGCTAAAATACTTCAAAAGAACCAGCGAGCCTACCGTTCCTGAGCCAAATTCTCCGTAATGATCACTGATTACACGCTTTATTAGTGTGGTGATGGCTCGCAGGTTGACTGCTGGAGGCGATGCTCCATGGAGATGTAATAACGCATCTTTCGGGGAATTATTGAACTCGTGGAATTTCACCTTTTCATCACGTGAATTGGGCTGCAACGACGGCGGATAGAGAATCTCAAACAAGAGATACCGGTGTTTTAAACGAACCATTGGGTTTACCAAAAAGCGATGTGCTTGGCTCGCGACCCATCAAAAGGCCTCTTCGCGATATCCTGCATACACCGGATTATATCGTGAGGTACTTCACGGTGATGCTCCGGGCCAATTCCGAGTTTCCGTTGATGGTGAATATCAACGAAAGATTGTATGCAGCTTCCATCAGCAAGTCGTAGTCCGGGTCGTTTTCAAGCTCGTCATGGTACGAGAGAACCTTCTCGTAGTGTTTCACTGCGAGCGTGGGGAGCCCGATCATATGGAAGAAGCGCCCGAAATTGTACTCAATCTCCTGCTTCTCGTACACCGAGGCACCTTGTTCTCTTGCACTTTTATACTCCAAAAGGTAACTGACTCCTTGAAGCAACTGGATGTGTCTGTTGCTGCTATTTCTCTGCATAGAACGGTGCACGTGAGCCAAGCCAAGAACGAAGCAGATCGTAGGGTCGTTGTAGTATTGTCTGTAAGCTCTGGTCAAGTACACGATCGGCGAAGAAAACGTCCGGTTGCTTCCAAGCAAACACGCGTAGATGTATAATAAATGAGGGTGCTCGCGGTCTGTCCTGAAGTTTTTGAGATCAATCGAGAGCTGTGCAGACCCAGACACCTCGGTTGAAAAGAGCATGGAGTCATATGCCTTGACATGACGAAGGAAGAACTTCTGGTGGTTATAGTTGGAAAACACCGCCCATGCGGCTATACCCGACCCAAAGCAACACATAAAGAAGTCGTAGATGGTGGGAGAAAATTGTGTTGAGTTGAGGAAGTATCTGATATTGTTTGAGACGGAAACGGCATAGTCTTCCTGGCAAATACCAAACGTCAACATCACGATACGTAGAAGCATGCTTCTATTTTTGTCTTGCTTGAAAATACTGACGTTGGTGGCCAACTCAATGGTTTCGATGGCCTCCTTCACGTCGTTCTTGAAGTGTCTCAACAAGTATGCGTATTGTACAAATATCCAGAGCCAGGTATCGTAGTCGAGGCCGCGGAACTCGGTCTTGGATGTCATGACGATCCGTGCCGTTTCTGTATCAGCATATCCCTCAAAAAGATGCCGGATTCGATGGAGTTTTTCGTTCAAGGCCAACGATTTCTTTCTCTTGTAGATGGCAATGCCCTTGAACACGGTCTTTTTGCTTTTGGGGAAAAAGCTCCGCACTTCTACGAACATCTCGATGAGTTGCGACGCGAGCTTGAGCCACGCGGTCACTGCAGCGTCGTGGCGCTGGTCAATTGCATCCTGCAAACGTTTCATGCGGTTGAATTTACCCTTGACGATCCGGGTGGCGTTTTCCTCGATTTTCTTGCGGTCGTTTTCGTCCAAATCGTTCTTTCGGATCTTTTTGTAGTATGAAGAGTTCTTGATGAGCGCAACGTTATCATCTTGGCTCTCCTCGGCCTCGTTGTAAGATTCAGCCTCAGGCAGATCCACGCTTTTTTCAGATATCTTAGATATATGGCTCTTGGACACGTCTTCCATGAGCTGGGTGGCAAAGTCCATCTCGTCTGTGCGGTACAATGCCTCGATGAGAGTCAACTTGACATCAACATTGGTGGGGTCGCTTTTGAGGGTGTTCATCAACACGGTTTTCGCCTCCTGGAAGTTTTCGATTTCAAGGAGACACTTTCCCAAAAGAATGTCCAGGTCGATGTTGGAGTCGTTGTGGAAAAGAAACCGCAAAAACGGCACCGCCTCCGCGTAGTAGCCCTGAGCCTCTAGTCCGCTACCAGCGTCCAAGAAAAGATCAAATAACTCTTCTTTATCGTCTTGGGTAAACAAGTAGTTAAATTGGGCCACGGCCTCGTCCTTTTGGTCGAGTTCCAACCGGAATAATCCAAGCTTGAAGCGGATATCAATCGGAAGAGAAAAGTCTCTTTTCATGAGAGCGTCACAACTGGATGGTTTTTTGGCACGCAAGTACGCATACCGACTTTGGGCAATGAACTCCACGTCGTCCTGCTCGTCCCACCAGGTTTCGTCATCTCGGCCCTGTTTCCACCGGGAAACCACCTTGATCAACTTGATGCCGGACTCCCACGATTCTTGTGACGAAAGCAATTCACAGGTGATATTTAGCTCTGTCCAGTCGTAAACAGGAAACTCTCTGTTTTTCTGCGGGTGAAGATTGTTGTCGAGAATCCTCATGTAAAGGTGCACGGCGTCACTGAACCGTTTTTGCTCCGCATACACACTGGCCAAATTACGGACAATCGAAGAATCTGAAGGGTATGCCAAATGCAATCTTTGGAACCCTTCTAAAGCGCGCACATAGTGTTTCTTTTCCTTGTAAAGCAAGGCCCTTTCTGTTATGTATTCCAAAGGAATGCCCTCGGATTTGGCAATTGCTTGTGTGTAACAATGCACGGCCTGGTCGATGTGCCCCAAGTCCGCACTCATTTCAGCCACCAAGCCCCAGAAATCCGCGTCAGCCTCACCGGTTTCGGCGGCAAGAAACCAGAAAAAGCAGCATTTGTTGATATCTCCTCGAATCTGGCTGATTTCTCCTAGCGTTTTGTACGCATTGAAGTTTTTGGAATCGAGTCGGATTACTTCTGTATAGTGTTTCCATGCCGTAGAAAGGTCACCCCGCACAAACGCCTCGTTGGCCCTGGATAAATGGTCACGAAGTTCCGGGTCGTTGGCCTTGTTAGAATTACGCATGGCCCTACGTTTGTACCCTTGAGCAGAAATTGGCTTTTTCTTCACTTTGAACCCAGAAGCGGCCTTGATATTATCCATCAATGTATATCCGTCATTCAAATCATCATCTCCTTCTTGAGACTCATTATCGTCCGACCAGGGCACTGGTGCAGGAAAGTCGTCATCGTCAAGGTCACTGCCGCTGTCGCTTTCACTGTCTTTGTGGTTGTTCTGGTGTTGATTGACACTATCAATGATATCTAATGAAGATGGTCTAAATTGCACCAGATTGGGTGTTTTTCCGGCCGCACCAGCAGACGAAGGGGTGGCATTTGCCAATGCGGGGTCGATCTCCATGTCGCTGCCAGGAAGGTACTCCTCCTCGTCGGAGAATCCCAGACTATAGCCTTCATCAGACAATTCTGGGGCCATCGGAAGTTGGTATAGAGATGAATAAGTAAACAAGTGCGCGCACTTTTGTAGGTATATGCCCGGGAGTGTATAAGTAGGTGAGATGGAGTGCGCGATATGGTCCTCGTTGAATGTGAGTATTATTCGTTTTTGGGACTCTTTATTTTTTGGTAGGTTTGTGGTTGTTACAGCCAAAGGAGAAGTTATGGTTGGGTGATAGTGAGTTTAGTGAGAAGTTGTGTTTCTGGATTGTTGTGGGGTACTTGAATATCAGTAGTGTGGAGGTACCACTGTATGGTGTACCACTGTTGTATATCACTGTATGGAGTTCTCTTGGTTGGAGGTCACTAGAACTGTGATACTCACAGATATTGGGGTATGGCATTTCAGCAGTTTTGGAAAGTTTCACAAATTACACAAATAAAAATTTCCAATTCAGAAAACTTCTTTGAATTCCTTATTTGGTGGATTTGTTCGATCATTACGGCCCCCTGGTGGTCATCTAACCAAACAAATTCGCACCGAAGCTAATTTGCCGAGGTTAACATTAGCATTGTTTCTCGAGGGACTATCACATACCAAAAACTTATTCATTGGCTGGTGATTTATGATTGTTGAAACACTGAACTAGTTGGGTAAGTGTCCTCGAAAATATTTAATCACAAGTAAAAATAATTTGATTGGTCCTTTTCCAGCACAATCCTTCTTGACAGTATGAATTATGCTCACCAAACGAATGTCACCGTGAGCAGATCATCAAAAGATGATATAATTGAGAAGTATAATTCAATACCAATCGTGATAATGGTATCTCCGATTTCAAGGGTCATGTTCATGTCTCCTTGTTACTATCTGTCTCAATAAGTCAGCTTATTGTAATAGCCCTAGCCTCAGGAACTGGCCCAGAACACCACTTCGCGAACTACGAAGCGTTTTTGTTAAGTTTTTAGTTTTTGCAACACAGCTAGCCAGGCGTTTTGTTTTCGCAGCCAAATTTTTCGACAACCCGCCACTTTTTTTACTTCTCTTCGAGAAAAATTCCTCACCTCTTTTTCTGGTTCTTTCAATCAAAAGACCAACAATTAAAGCCCTTAATCCTAACAGTTTGGCCCCCATTTATGCTAACAATCTAATCTGATCTAATAAGCGGAAACCAAACCGGGGGTATTGACGCAACCAATATGTTTGAAGCTTGTTTACGGTACAGAGATGGACTTACTTTTATTAGGAAAATGGTGTCTTTTTCAGATCCGACACGCCTTTCAGATTGTGGAGAAACACAAGAAGAAAACTTCTTAGCACTTAATACGTTAGATTCGGCGATAAGCTTGAAGTCTGGTTGAAGGAGTCGCATAAGATTTCAAAGGAAAAGAAAAATATCAGGCCTACGATTGCAGAGCTTGGAGAGGGCCAATAACCCAAACCTACTGAAGCTCTGGGGCTCTTGCTTAAAATCTGAAGGAAGTCTCCCAGCACGAGGTCAGCCGAATAACTACTTGCCCAATTACAACACGTGGTTATATAGACTGTTCCATGAGGAAACAAATTTCGATGCAAAAATTTGACGATTACGAGGCCTTTCTACAAGCATCTCCAATTGTGATCAGAAAGCATTATCATGACTGATTAACCAACCAATTTTTTCGATAGAGGCTCTTTTTGAGGTTTGGGCTTGGCCATCATAAGCTAGAGTGATGGAGTGGTGATGATTTCCTACAACAAAGAGTTGTCAGGTGCATTGCGTACTGACATATTTCAAGTGGAAAACTGTACGGTGTTCAAAATGGTCTTGCTGATATTGATGGGTTACAATGTGCCCTTCGTATCGAGTCTACCTATGCCTCCCCTTCTACTGAGTCAGTTGAGAAGAGAACTGGCGACAATTACCGCTAACATTGAGGTCCGAAGCGGAAAAACAGAAGAACGGAAAGGGCACGAAATTACCGGCTGAAAGAAGCATTTTGCATAATATCCAGTTAATGAGTAGTCTGAAGCGAATTCCTAAGCCAGTGCACACTGACGATGTCCAATAGATTGTTTCCCCAACAAGGTGTAGCATTTTATAAAGCTATTTATTAACTTCGGAAGTAATGACTAGTGAGTTATTGAAGTATCGGTTGAAAAGAACTGGGGTTTGCACCAGACAAAATTGAAGTGTACACGTACTATGAGGTGTTACCGCAAATAATCAAGAATCAATCTGGTTGTAGTGGCCTGTTTGAATTCCTGCTTCATGGAAGTATAACAGTGTGATACCCCAGGATCTTAAAGAAGCCGGCTATTAATTATTCTAGCTGAAAATTTAAATTTTGATATATTAGTTAAACTTGGGTATCTTACCACTAAAAGAACAACCCAGAAATGTTGTAACAAGTTCTGACCTGTACTCGTTGCACAAAACAGGACTGCAACAGCAAATTCATATATGGCATAATTCTAACAGTAGCCTAACAAGAGATTCATACGAATGTATTGGGCAATTGACCAGATTATAAAAAGAAATAATGTTTATTTCAGTCAGAGAAATAAACATTTATGTGCGACTAGTTCAGTAAGGTGACGCAATTCTAACCTCTTTCCAGTACCCCATATCTCAAATGTCATGTTTTCGCTGAATCTCACAATTTACACTCGGCAATACCCCATAAACCCCACCTTTTCCATATCAGAAATCTTCTCTTATCTGAATATAATAGAACAAAAATTCAAATACCACAAATTAAATGCTTTGGTACTACAAAACTGAACATAATTCCCCTCGGGTGTCTATTTATTACTAGGACATACCCTAATATCGCACAGATAGCATACTGTCAGTACCACGCATAATACCACTCAGCACCACAAAAGCACTATGCGAACCAAGGTCCGTCTTTTTGCCTCTACATTTACAATATGTTTCAGCATAAAGTAAAAAAACTTGGAATATAAAAGAGAGGCTTCCCCCGTGGTTTTCCCCACTTGTTTTTACTTCTTTTTTGTAAACAACCTCACAGCTCAGAATGATTTGGCAAACCAGAGTCCTCTACAGGCTCCTGAAACTGATCACAAGAAGCGCAAAAGAAACACTCACAAGACTGACAAGACTTGCCCTCGAATGGGCCGAAAGGGGAGCTCACCCTAAGTTTGGGTCTACAAAGGTGGAATCACCCAAGAAAGAACTTACAAAGGCAACAATTGCTCCACGCTCCAAAACGCCTAGCGCTGATGGCACAAAACCAAAGACGAAGAAGATCTACGTGATAACAACCCCTGACCTTCTTCTCGACTTTTCTCTCTATTCTGAGGAATATTCGGCGATCCTCTTCTCTGGTTTCAAGACATGGACAACTACAAATACTTGTGTTCATATTGAAGAAGCCTTTCCTGAATACGCTGAAACTGTTGGATGGCAAGGCCAAGGCAAAAGGATTGGAAACGGAAACTCCGGAGAAATGATGCAGAAAGTAGAGCCAAAGCGGACGATTCCACAACCCTGGGGCGCTTCTGAAAACGACAAAACATCTAGTGGATTTGTTCACTATTCGAATCCATTCAGCGTTCTAGAAGACCTCGACGAGGACAGTTTTCAAACCCCACAGTGGAGAAGCAACACTACGACACATATGAGAGAGGACCAGCTTTGTCCCGAAAAGGTTCAAAGTACGGAAGCTTCCAGTGTTGAGGTAAAATCTTGCATGAAAGTGATGGCCCCAATTTTGACCCCAATTCTAAGTCCAATCCGAGAAATAGTAAAGGTTCTGGTAACTGCCTTGGCCAGCATCCCACAGGAAGAATCAATAGTTCTGGATCTGACATTGGCTCCTTCTCTGGCCTCTGACCTGGATTCTATGGTGGAAACAGAAACTACTTTGTTCATGAAAAAGGAATCGGTAGGGTATTACTGGAGCCCCACTGAAAAGTTCAAACAGGCTATTATGTCTCCTGGGAAGTTCAAATCTACTAAGTGGAATATCAGGAGACAGGGGCCTAGAAAGGTACACGCTATACCCTCCATGCCCCTGCTGGCTGCAAATCACTCAGATATTTCCATCTTATACAAGAACAAGATACTACATGGTCCATTTCACAAACCCAGGAGTTTCTCAAAGAGCCAACTTCGGATAATGATTTAGTGTGTTTGCAAGACGAAAGGGGAAGATGGAAGATGATTTTTGAAAGTAAAAAAAAAAAAAGAGAAAAAAAAAACAGTGGACCTCCGGCTTACTAAGCTTGAACTGAAAATCACAGGGGAATAGCTACATAGTAATAAGCAAGAGTTCTTATATTAATAATGAACTTAACTCCTGGCAGCTTCCCAAATAAGAGCATTACTCTCCGCTGGTCGTTCTCTAAGTATTTTTTAACTAAAATAGTGCAGAATATTAAAAATGGAAGTCTCATAATCGTGACTAACTCTAAGCTCACGATGTAGCTAACAGTGCTGTTAGTTAACACTTGGTTTGCGCATAATGTGTTAAGATATAAAGAAATTATTATGATTAAAACTTTCAAAAAATATTATTTATACAGTTAATCTTTCACTATCTAAGGAAATCACTGGACGGGTCAGCCCACGCCTCACCCCTCTAGGATGCGTGAAGTCGATATTCTCCCAACCTGGTCGTTACTGACAAAAGACACAATTTATTACCTAGTGTGATAAAACGTTGTTATTTTGGAATCGAGCGGAATGATCCCAGATTGAAAGCTGTTGTTTGCTTTTTAAAGATTTTACAGGACAAGCTTACACTTATCACATGAAGACATTCAGACTCGGAGAAAAGCGGGGTTTCTGACAGCGTTGGAATCCCACCGAGAAACAATACCGCTATCATAAGGAAAAGATTATTCAAAATAACTAGGCATTTTGAGGAGGATAATGATTTAATCCTGAAGAGCATGGATTGTTCGATAGGCGGTGCTTGATTTGTAACACAACGAAGCTACATTGAGCTCTGTATAATTCTCATACAGTGCAAGCCCGTAAACCAATTTTCCCTTAAAAAGCTCCAATAAGTCTAAACTTTCAATACAGATGGAATTGGAGGAGCTGAGAAATAACCCTTCTGAGGCGTGTAGTGCTGAAATTATATGTCATTATTGGTGAGTCCACTAGTTAACCTGAGCGTAACCCGGTAGTTCCAGGCATATTTCAACCCCCAGATAAATCAAACTTCACGAAGGAAATATTTTGGTACATTTGACGACCTATTATAGTATGGCCAATCTCACAACGTTAAATTAATATCCCTCGAAAATTTTCATCGATAGTGGGAATACCCAATATATACTTAATCCACCATAACTAACACGACTGGTTAGGCCCTCCGAAGGTCCCTAAATACGATTAATACAGATGTATATTTCCTAGCTTTTCTGTCCCCTTTCACATACTCACACCACCACAAAAGTAAGTAAAGATTAAAAATATTTGACCAAAATTATACAATGTTACATGCTACAACAAAATAACCCTAACTTCAATGAAACTAGGAACAAATATTCCATTCAGCCTTGCGCGATAGTGCGTCACCCAGCCCAGCCCTGCCCAACCCCGCCACACTGGACCTCAAATGTTTCTGGAACCAGGCCATATGCAAGATAGTCGCAGTGCTCACGACGTGGCCCGGGCCCCGACCCAGTAATATTTCCACCATCCTCATTCCTTATTTGTAACAATTTAACAGATCTCATTTGCATTTGATAGAAAAACACAAACAATGTCTGCTAACGAATTTTACAACAACTCTGGCCAACAAGGCCAAAGACATGGCGGTAACTCTCAACAACAGGGTCACCAACAAGGTCAGCAAGGTCAGCAAGGCCAACAATATGGCCAACAAGGTCAGCAATACGGCCAACAACAACAACAACAATATGGTCAACAACAACAACAGCAAGGCCAACAAGGCCAACAAGATGGTGACAGAAACCTTCTTACTTCTGCCATTGGAGCAGCTTTTAGCGGCAATAAACAAGGCGGTGGTGGACTGTCTGGTGGAATCGAAGGCATGATTGGATACGCCATTGCTGGGCAATTTGGCGGCGGTAACAAACACGGAAACAACCAGGGCGGCTCTTCCAACATGTTGGGTGGCCTTTTGGGTGCTGTCACCGGCGGCGGCAAGAACAACAACCAGGGTAACCACGGAAACCAAGGAAACTACGGTAACCAAGGAAATTACGGTAACCAGGGTAACTATGGCAACCAGGGAAACCATGGCGGCCAAGGTAACGGCGGCTCCGGTTCTGGTGACTTGGTAGGTAGTCTTTTAGGTGCCGTCACTGGCGGTGGTAAGAATAACCAAGGTGGTAACGGTGGCTCTGGATCTGGCGGTTTGGGCAGTCTCCTTGGTAAGCTCGGAGGAAGCGGCGGCGGTAACAACGGCGGCAATGGTGGTAATTACGGTAGCAACCACGGTGGAAACGGTGGTAACTACGGTAACAACCACGGCGGTAA
>JAJMIV010000337.1:0-10337 GCA_030563445.1 Metschnikowia gruessii
TTTTCTTTCTGTTTGTTGCTGTTGCGTTAGACCAAATTTTGTTCAAAGGATGTGCAGGTTAACCGGAATATTACACGAAGGGTGGTGTTTCCTTAATGCCTCCGTGTAGTACCCTATGGTTACCCCACTCAAAGGTAAAAAAAAAGGAGTAAGTATTCCCTTCAAATTATTAAGAAGCTGTGGATTCATTGTATAAAATCAGTGTGAATGCTTTGTTATTTTTTGTGAATGTTTGTGAAGTTTTGTCCGCCTTTTACGGTATTCCTACCGTTAAATCTATTATGTGCGGTATCATATAATGGTGCACTTTGAGGCAATAGAGAATTAATCCTAACACTGAATAAAACATTGTCTGGCCCCATAAACGTGGTATGTGTATAACACTAGTACCCCTCATAAATTCAATAATAGACCAATTCTCTTTCTCTTCTTTTTTGTCTTGCTGTTGATATATGACCATTGTATTAGCCTCACTGTTGCATGATACATTATCCCCACCCAATTTGCATATATTCATAACACAAAGCAAAACATCGCCATGTTTTTAGTAGAATGGTTAGTAAGGAAAAATTAATAAATAGTCGCCCCAAAAATTAACCCCAAAAAAACCCCAATTAACTCACCCTAATGAACTCCCCTAATGAGCTCACCTAAGATCGCGCCAGACCAAATAACTCATAATAAGACCACTCCCACACCACTCAAGCGCACATATTCTATCCAGTAGTAGCATAATGGAAGGGATTCAAATGCTTGTTCTTCTTTTTCTCTATTTTTTTTTTCCTTTTTTCAGAGGGTCAACTGAAATCTTACCCGTCTAGTTCTTTCTCAAAGACACGCCCCCTTCATTCTGAAAGGCACGCCCAGTTGGGACCCCCAGAAAAAAGAATATCGCCCAAAAGAATAGATCCCCCAGAAGAGAAAAAAAAGTGGCCGCAAAAAGAACAGAATAGAATACATTTCCCGGGAAAGAATACTACAAGAGCAGTTTACAGGACCCCAGGAATTCCAGTCCGGGGTACCCCGAACAAACGCTTTGGCGTATGCACATTGGACCGGGTGTTTCAACTCGGGCCCGAAGCGCAATCCAAGAGTGACACCAAAATTTACACCAAAATTTACATTATAGTGGTGAAACTTTTTGTGAGAGAATTTAGTGTAAGCGACTGGATTTTATGTAAACGAAAGGATTCTGTGTCCTATTTGGTTGTATCTTGTTTTGGTGGTTATTTGTATATATAATGTTTTTAATGTTGGTTGGTTAGTTAAATCTGATGGGACCATTATTGGGCCTGGCCCAGCTTTTACCGGCACAGCTATACGCGTTCAACGGCAAACAAAGGGACAATAGCAGAGGAATAGGAGAAAATAAAAGTGAGAAAATATAAACCACCAGTTGAAAATGAGAAAGAAAATTCACAATAAGAAAACTCAAGAAATTTAGCTAAGAAATATTAGCTAAAAGTATCAACTAGAAGTACAATTAGAAGTACAACTAAAAGTGTTTGGGCCATTTCCAGGCCCAGCCTCGCCCTGGGGCCAGAAAGTTTACGCGGCCCATGTGGCCCAAAAAGGTAATAGCCAGGATACCTTTGTATAGCAAATTTCCACAACGACAGAATTGCAAGCAAAAACAAGCAACAAAAGAAAAGTAAATGAAACAAAAACATAGAAAAACATGAAAAAAGCACTAAAACTAGTCTCGCCTAAACTAGTCCCGCCTAAACAAGTCCTACACAAACCTAGAAACTCTGCCCTCTGGCGCGGTCCGAAATTTGGAAGACCCGAGATCTGTGGCCCGTTTTTCTGTTCATGGTTAGTCACTTTTTGTTTCTCCTGCCCTGTTCTCGTTTTCTCGTTTGGGATATTTGAGATTCCATGAAAATCGGCAAGCCCGAAAAAGCCTCAGATAGTGGAGCAAGAGCAAATATGTAAAAAATTATACACAAAAAATGATATACAAAGCAATTATACAAATGCAAATATACAAAGCAATCATACAAATGCAAACGCAAATACATGTTTAACAACTGGAAAGTACAAGCAGTAATCAGTACCCTCAAACACAACACCTGGCAATAATCACATACACTCTTACTATATCCTAACTTCATTGTGCGATTGTTTCAAATTCGACAACTTTTGCCCGCGGGCAAAAAGCAAACAATTTCTTCACAACAATCGCATCGCGGTGTGAATGCGTGTGAATGGATGGAATTTTTGCCCATAGTCATTTTTTTACCCTCATACCCTGCGCTGCCCCTAGTGCATATTGCGGTGTCTTGTACGCACAAACCTCCTTAGCACCACGGACTAGCCTGTATCGAGAGGGTTTTTTCAAAGGTAATGCTGGTGGTCGCCTCCCGATGAGGGTAAAAACAAAATGGAATGCTGTACTAAATTTCGACCACATATGTTAACAGTATGCAAAGAAAGATAAATACACAAAGCCAGAAAATTCACACGTTTGCGCCCCTTAAAATCATCGGCCCCTGCAGAACCTCCAAAAACACCCCCAAGGCCCGATGTTTTTTCGACCTTCAACTTTATTTTGTTTGTCTTTTTGTCCTTATCTCGGTCCATGCACCTGCAGCTAACACATGCACAACTTGCGCACGGGCCTCGAAAATCACCTCAAACGGGTGTTTGATCTTCTCTGTTAGGAACAGTGGACGTAGTAATAGTAGCCACAACTAGTGCCCAGATGCATGCCATTAGCAAGAATCCCATGTATATATCATGGGCGGGCCCCAGCAGAGAAGTCCCTTACAATAAAGCATCTCTTCAAATCAGTGAATAAATCAGTTAATTCAAATCAGTGAATAAATCAGTCAATATTTAAATCAGCACCGTGGCTTATTCTGTCTCATTACTTATCCATTCAATTTTGCAGTCGATTATTGACATCAACTAAGTCCAACTGGTTTGCTACTGCTCATATTTACTAGTCCCGGCGATTATTATCTGTGAAACTTTTTCAACTGAAGTGAATTTTTTGAATCTGAACTGTCCTGTCTTTTCTTCTCGTCTTCTCTCTCCAATGACTCCCTCCATTTTGGAAAACTACTTGGACGAGTTCAGCACTCGCTACTTGGAAAGCTGTGAGGAAATATATGCCAGTCAGACGCGTACGGGTATGCTTTTATCTCGGCTCTCGTCGCCGTTATCTGTGATGGATATTGATGAACCTACCCAGGCACAGGATCTGGATATACATACTGTGGATGTGAATTCTCAGTATATCAATCCACTGGATATCCACAGTCTGAACATTCACAGTCTGAACATTCACAGTCTGAACATTCACACGCTGGATATCCACAGTCTGAACATTGGCAGTCACATTGGCAGTCACATTGGCAGTCACATTGGCAGTCACATTCACAGTCCGGAAATTATCAGACCTCACTTCTCTAGACCTGTTCCAACACGATACACGGTGGAAAGCGACAGTGATCAGATCTCTATTTTTTCCAACCAAAGCAGTCCTATTGAACCCGGGTTCTCTCCACAAAGCTCCATTTCAAGTACAACCTCCATTTCTAGATCTTGCTCGATTTCCAGCGCCAGCTCGATGTCAAGCTCCGGCTCGCCACTGGAAGAAATCACCTCCACTGTGTGCGACCGTACATTCACCAAACTTAATATTGTTCGGCCAAAAACAAAAGGGAAACTTCTTCGAGGCACCACCAATGTGGGCAATCCGTTTTACAACAGAAAAGGTTCCATCATCCGCAAAAACTCCTGTCTGAGCTTGAACCTGCGGTGATTTTGGAGGGTTGGTTAGTTCGCAGGCGGACGCTACTGGTGATGGAAAGTGGCTACTTTTATGTGGATGCTTTCTAATTTTATTTCATCTCAGACGAGGGGTTTATGTGTATATATTATGGGTAATACGATTTCTTCTAAGTTTACGGCCTCAGTGGGATGGCTATTGTAGTTTCATGGTTTTGCCTTTTTGAAGACTCAGCCCTGTCACATGTGGAAACTATTGTTGGCTGTCAGAACGGGCCAGTTTCTTCTGCGACCCTTGGATGGCGTAATAATAAAGAATAAGAGTGTAAATTTTTTAGTTGCACGGGTAGAGTCAAGAATAAGATAGTATTGCTTCTTTCTATTTGGGGTCTGCTCGACTGGGAACACATAAGAGACCGTGTTGAAAAATGGCCAGCACAAATGTGGATATCAATAAGGGGACTCTGTTTCATCTCCCGTGGTTACTTTAATAGTATCTTCCGGTCGATTTCTACTATTGTCACCATACCTGGCTCTGAAACGTTGCTTACTGACGTGACCAACTCCTTCCATTTCTGTTTCTTATGGAATCCCCATCTCACTCCATCGTCACCTTTTCGCCACATTTCTATGACCCAAATTGCTATGACCCAAATTGCTATGGCCCAATTTTCTGTGACCCAAATTTCTGTGACCCATGGGATTCTGAAAGGTGATTCAGGAAAGGTGAAGCGTTTCACCCAGAAGATATTCCAGCACTAACGCTAATCCAATGAAAGGTTTTAGAGTGATCATCGAGTCTCTATTCAACTATGGCAAATAGTCACCCCCTAAAATGTTTGTGTTGAATTATTCGGTACAAGACATGACTTAGGCAGTGATTGGTCACAGAATGGTCCCAGAATGGTCCCATGCTTGACTAATTTCAACCCCAAAAACTGAATTCTATTCTTGTGAATCGTGTTTTGTGATAGAAAGTATAGATTTGCATCTGAATGATTGAAAAGCCATGTATCAATTCGGTTGATGTTTTCTGTGGATACTTCTGAATCAGAAGTGGTGAAACTATTCAATGGTATATTTGGTAAAGTATGGCTGATGTCATACCTGAACACCCAACCCCTTGGTAAGCTGAATTGGAGAAGTCGTCAAATGAAGAACGGCAACCAGTATGAATGGGTCTGCGTCATTAAGTAACCGTTGATAAGGTCATTCTCCACTTAAATTGGGAGGCTTGGGTTATTTTCAAACATGGACATATAGGTGGATTGAAAGGCCAATCTGCAACTCTCTAGAAGTCCCACATATTACCCATTCACTCTCCAAATCTCATGGATGTTGATGGCAAGTGTTATGCAGAACCATAAACCTTCGGCCAGTCTTGTCACATACTGAATATGCATCAGGTCACATCCACGAGTTTGTGTAACTTCCCAAATAACTCAAAAAGTCACCTCTTCAATCCCTAAATAGTGCCAGTGAAGTGATAATATCACCCCGTACCATAGTCAGAATATCCGTAGAGTATTCCCCCTGCAATTGGTTTCCAATTATCAACACCGTGAAACCATCTAAGGGAAACGTAACAACTCATGTGACACTCACAAATCAGTACCAATGGCACATCATCCACCTCCACCACTTCGATCTACCATCATATCCCACACCCCAGGAATCCACTCCATGGCTCGAGTGGTGTACTGCCGTTTTATGGATTTACTATTGAGGTTGTGTTCTCTTCCGTTAGAAACTATCAGTCTGGTCAGATCTTGAAGGTCAGATTGTGAGGTCAGATTGTGAGGTCAGATCTACTGACCGGATAATAATCACCGGAAATAGCTGTCAGATCTTCATTACCGTATCTTTACCGGGGCTGAAGACCGGATCTTATCATTGGTTGCCGTCCGATCTTAAGACAGAGCCGGCTGGATCTCTCCGGCCGGTCTTTCATTGCTGGAAGTCAAATACCGCTCTTGACCGGATCTACCAAGTCAGCCATCTTGACCGGAGCTTCACTGCCGGAATTCGTGGCGGGTATGAGACATATCATATACCTTCCTGGGATACCATCATATTATGGATCATCCCCTCAACTATGGTAACACATGGTAACACATGGTATACGTATTGAGCATAAAAGACACAACATGTAAAAAGTTATTCGGGGGCTTCACTCCACTTCATTACCACACTGCCCATTTGAACACCCATTTAAACACTAACACCCACTTTAACACTAACACCAATTAATCATGATCACCAATTAATCACTATCACCCCAACGCACGCGGGAGCCATTCGGCCGCGTCACCCTCAAATCCCCATGTTCTAGCCACCTCGCCTCGTAGAATCTCCGGCTCTATATCAGTGTTGAATATTGCAACCGCTCCGCCGCGTGCACGCACCAAATCCACGTATCCGTTTGCGGGATAAACAGTGCCCGAGGTGCCAATGACCAATATGAGGTCCACGGCGTCAGTTTCCAAGAAATCGTCGATGGCTCCAAGAACTCGGAGCGGAAGCAGTTCGCCAAACCAGACCACTCCCGGACGCATTAGAGAGCCACAAGCAGGACACAGCGGAAGCTCGTCAGGGGATAATTCCTTGATGGGCGTGAACTGGGGCGATTTAGCCGCCGAACTGGGCTCACCTATAGAATTTGGATCTAGATCTAGCAGGAAGTCGTTTTGGTGTGTACTGTCGTATTGTTTAGCACTGCTGTTTTTCTGTGCACAACCAGTTGCCAAAAATGGCTCATATTCATGGGGCACGTCAAGGGCAGGCGTAATGGGATCCTCCTCGTTATTTCGGTCGATAAAAGTGCATGTAAAGCTGGTGCAGCGGAGTTCAAAGAGAGAACCGTGGATTTCAAACAAGTAGTCTCGCTCGTGGCCTGCACGACCCAGTAAACCGTCTACGTTTTGGGTGATGGTGACAAATTCCTTGGTAGGGTTCCTCAGGAGCTCGGCAAGCGCCAAATGGCCCGCATTGGGACGTGCCTGGAGTGCCTGGTGGCGTCGCCACAGGTAAAACTGCCACACAAGCCCCGGATCGATATAAAACGCGTCCGGAGTGGCCAAATCGATCATGTTAAAGTTTTTCCAGAGTCCCTGAGTACCTTTGTATGTCGGGAGCCCGCTTGACGCCAGGAGCCCGGCGCCTACTAGGGCAATTATGCGTTTAGAAGACCTGAGACATTCCTGAAACTCCGCAAGATGATCTGGGTTGGACATCTATGGAAGAGGGGCAAAAGGCCAAATTGTAGAATAATAGATTAGGCGAATGTGTCTTTGTGTCTTTGTGTCTTGTGTAGCGAATATTCACCGTATTAGCAAACAGTATTAGCAAACAGTCAGCAAACTATCAGTAAAGGCACTGACCGGGTCAATAGCAAGGTTTATCTTCAAGTAATATACAGTAAGTAGCAATATAAAGTGCAGAGCGGATTCTGCTTGGACCAGATCAGCAGAGTTCTACCTGGTGAACCATTCAAGAAGACACTAGTTGGGTCAGTTCTGAAGTTTTCATGGTTGGTGCGATTGTCCGGCTCTGTTGATGATGTTGGTGCGTGTGCAGGACGGCTAAACAACATGGAATACTATCACAAGTGTGTATCAAGTATCACAAGTATGTATCAAGTTTCAACGTGGACTTGGGTTGTGCTTTTCCAGTGTTGTAGATTTCTCTTTTGCACTTTTCCAGTTTTGCACTTTTCCGGATTTTCGTTCCTTTATGTGGCTCACACCCTCAGGGCCTTTTTCATCTTCCATGCCAAGTACTTTGCCGAATGACTCACCGGCGTCACTACTCTATCAGTAATCACGGCAGGCGGCGCACGGAACCACACTGCATTTCCAGAAGACGTAATAAGCAGCTCGCTGATCTCGCCAAAGGTTTCTTTGGTTTCTTCAGTAGCATCCTTCTCTGTATCTTTCTCCTCGTAAGAAATCACTCCGCCCGGAAGCACCGCAGAGTACACCGAGGTCGTAGGCTGGTAGTTACTAGTGGCGTGGGAAATCCCCGAAGGTGTCAGGTCACGCACGTTTGCAAGAGAATTGTCACCCTTAGCATAAGACTTGTTGAAGGAGCCTGCACCAAAAGCTCCAGGCGTAGGAGTGGAGTATGACGCTGGACCCTGTGCGTCCTTCAAAGCAGGACTATCATATGGAGCAGGAGACTCCTCAAGCTGGCCCGGGCTGTAGCTAGCAGCAACCTGGCGTGTTCCAGAATAGGAAGTACTGCTGTTGGAAGCACCACCGTTAGCCAGCTTCAATTGCGACACGGGCACAAACATGTACGCCTTTCTGCCCGAGTCCAAGTCGTCGTATTCCGGCGCAGGCGTCACGTTGGGTGATGTCGAGCACTGGCCCAATTCATCGTTGTAGTAAGGTGGTTTCTGGAATACCGCTCCTACAACAGGAGGACCATTAGTATTAGGTCCGTCAGTGGGCGAGACCTGCGAAGCATCATCCGAAGAGTTGGGGTTCAAGAGGTGCTTGATGGGCGAGTCGTACTTGATCAATTTGCGCGGCTCGTTGATTGGTACAATGGGCTGGTCGATCTGCCTGATTTCGTCCGGCAAACATGCCTTCCACGTGCGGATCCGGTTGAACGCATAGGTGTTGGCGTTGTAACGGAACTCACAGATAAACCACTCGGCGCCATTAGGGAGCAAGTTAGGTGGAATGTCGCCCTTTTGGTAGTGGGTCAAGAAAATCACGTAACATGGCGCCACAATGTCGTCGGCCTTGTGGTCCGAGTACTCGCCGGTCTTGCACACCTCGTTGATGTAGAATATCCGGTCCGCACGGTGGCACGTCTGCTCGGGGCGGATATACCAACACACGTTAGTGTACTGCACGCCGTCGGCGGACCAGAGGCGGAAAATCTGGCCACAAATGGGTTTGTGTGCGTCGTTCGGGTTGCGGATAAGCACCCAGTCGCCTACCTTGTAGCTGTGGCCATTAACGGCAACCAGATCTAGCGGGATCTTGAACTTATCGGCTCCTGCATTTGGACCCGACACAAACTCGGAATCCGGGCGCTGCATTTCCTTGTCTACAACCGCCTCCGCCTCCTTTTCGTAGAGGTACAACTCGTTGACCATGGCGTGGTCCGCGGCGTAGTACACCTTGGCGTTACTGATCATGAGCGACAAATCGTCCAAGAATTGCTGCACGGTAGTATACTTCCGAGACCGCACCTTGGTACGGATTTCATGTAAGCTAATGGGGTGCGCAATGGTCTCGTAGTAGTCTGTTTGTGATTTATTGGGCAACCGCTCAAAGTGGTTGGCTACAGAAGGCTCGTCGTCCTTTTGTGGGCGCACGTGTTTCAACAGTTTAAGAATCGTTTTGATGCGCGATTCGTACGGTTTATCAATGATGGGAGGACGGCCCCTTCTGACTGCACCATCGTGCGGTTTGAGCAGCGAGTGTGGCTTGGAAGAAAGACTGGTGTACCGGTGCGTAGTGACGTTTTCTTCGTCTTCGTAGTCGTCGTTTTTGACGTAGGGGCTTCCCAGAGCACCGTCATCATCCAACCGCACTGAACCGTAGTCATCCAACGGCCCCAAGTCCGGGTAATGCAACGCGGCGGCGTTTACAATCGCAGGGTCAGTGGCGAGCTTGGGAATGGCGGTTTCGCGGATGAATTTGTCCAAAATAAGGGCGTTTTCGTAGATTTCCAGCCCCGGTTCGTTGTAGTGACGAGCGTTCCACGTGATCTGGGCCAAATCGTCAATAAAACCTTGGGCGTCGGAATATTGCGACCGTTTAACCGCCCGTCCAACTCCGTGGAGCGACACGGGCTTGGTGATGAACTTATAGTACTCTGTGCCGGTGCGGGCGGGGAGTTTGTGGAAGTCCAAGTTCACGAGGTTGCCTGCACTGTTGGTGAGGGTGTAGATGGCCTCGTAGAGGTTGTTGAGGCGCGTAAACAACTTTTTCGCGTCACGGTCTGACATGTTTATGTTTGGATTTTTGCTTTTGTGTTTTTCCGTGAGTTTTTGGTCTGTTTTGGTCGGTGTTTTGGTGTATTCCAGGCCCTATCAATATGTTTTGATGTCTTTATTGATGTCTGGAGGTGTTCAGGTGTTTGGCTGTGCGCACTTTTCTTGGAGAATTCTTATGTGAATTTTTTGGGGATTGGGAATTTTTTGGGAATTGAAAATTCTTATGGAAATTCTTACGGGAATTCAAATTTGGGTATGTTGTGTTTGTGTAACACCGTTTCCGTTTCTTCTTTTTAGAATACACACGTTTTCCAACAAAATGTTACGATCAACCGTGTTTTGTGAAGGTTTATGGCCAAGTTAGGTTTTTTCGAGCGACATTGTTTATTCGCACCGTGGGTACGCCACGACCTTTTGGTGCGCTCGCGGCTCCGGTGTTATGGAATTCGCGACTAACTTCTGCACCACCCAACAGTGAGTGATTAGGTAATTGTTCGATATGAGAGTAATTATTCAGGGAAAGAATTTTAGAAGTTGAATGCCGGCTAAGGTGGCTGATTATGGTTGGTTTTCCTGTATATTAAACATAAAAATTTAGTATTTACTCATACCGGTATTGTATATATGGGACACCAAATAAGCAGTCTGG
>JAJMIV010000338.1:0-14599 GCA_030563445.1 Metschnikowia gruessii
GTACTGAGTATTGAAAGTATCCGACTCTCCCGAGTCCTAGACCTTCCTCCTTACCTTAATCGCTATGTAGGTCGTGTCAACATATCTTCGCCTTAGTATGTCCCAGGTTTCAGGAATCAGAATGCCACCCGGCAACTTCTTCAATCAATCACATCATCCTGCACATTCGGTATTTAAATTGCTCATAATTCTCTAAACTCAGACTTTGGGAAGCTGTAACATTGCCAAACCTAATAATGTTTCTTGACTCTATAATTCAATACCACATTCAAAACACAAAAGGACTAAAGGCATCAGATGGTTTTACCCTTCTTGCTTGTACGTTTGTTACAGCCAAATTCGGAATGTTCAGAAAACCTCTTGGTGGCCAAGCTGGCTAAGGCGCGAGACTGTAACTGATAATTGTAATCTTGAGATCGGGTGTTCGACTCACCCCCAGGAGATTTCTTTTTGTTTTTTTAAAACACTTCACTTTATTTTTTTATAAAATGAATATAAAAACTGAAAACTTCACTTTGAATATTATAAAATCGTGTTTTTTTATTATGGTACATTATGTTATGTTTAAATTCTAGTTATGCCTTCTTCTCGCTCACCGACCGAATCCTCGAGTACATGGCATTAATCTTTGCACTTGGGACCCGTGCTGGCCAGTAAAGACTGGCGTATGACCACAAGTGCTTGCGGGTCTTTTCATTCGAACCATTTGTGGAGGGGCTCTCGATGAAATCTCCGATCGTTCCCAACTCTTGCCTCAAAAGAGCTGCCCATTCATGCTTGTCCAATCCTTTGTTTCCTTTATGTAGCTTCATCAACGACTTGGCCACTGGCTTTAGGGTGGCCTTGCATTGGGCCTCATCCATACTAGCATACTCCAAGAAGTCATCGTCCTCGGCCTTTTCAGGCTTGATCTTCATGTGTTCGCCCTGTGGAGATTTCACTTCACCTTGCTTGGACTTCAACTCGGAAGGTCTGGCCTTTATGGCCTCCCCTCCATTCTTCTTGACCTTAGGTTTGGCAGCACCGACTTCGGGGCCAAGGTTAAGCTTTTTGCCATCCTTCAGAACGGGTAGTTCTGTCTTCACCTTTCTGATTCTCTTCTTTTGTGGTGCTGACGCTACACTCGAGATTTCTTCCTCTCCTCTCAAGATAGTGAATAAATAATCCACTCTTCTTCCCAAGTGAACTGGGCCAGGCACCTTTTTGCCGGTATTCTTAGCAGAAGCTGGCTTGGCTTCACCGTTGGTCTTTCCGTCAGGCTCCTGGCCTGGCGTGGATGGACCTGTGTCTGAGGGGCCGTCTTTCTTGTCGGCAGCCTTAACGGTTCCCTCCAAGTAGAGTTTATTTTGCAAGCCAAGAATAGGGTCATCTCTGATCTGAGTCCAAGAACCATATCCAAACTTGTGCACACCAAGTAAAAGCATGGCATCGTCCTTAGGAGACCACTCGCAGTTCCAGTTCAGAACCTGTTTAGGCATTCTTGGAAGCTCAAACGATTGGGGCTTGTCGGCAGGAATCATGGTTTCCAAAAGCTTCATGTCTGGTGGACGAGATAAGACCAACTCAGCGTTGATATTCTTGACACATTGATACTCAAAGAGAACTGCCTTCTTCTCCTTCTTCTTGGCCAACCAAAGCGCAGTGGCACTTTCTCCGTCGCCGTTGGAGATTTTCAGGTCCTTGGCCTTTCTCTCCAACTCAGCAAGGGCCTCTGTTCTTCTGGCTTCTTCTTCACGAACCAACTTCTTCGACATGCTGATGATCTCATTATAAGCGTGCTTGATCAACACAGGGTTTTTGTTGGAAATGCTTCCATCCTCCACAAGCTGGTTCCACTTGCCACTCAAGTCTCCGATCTTCAAGATGGCTCTATAGATACCTCTGATTTCTCTTTCGGATAACTCGTGGTGCTCTTCTGCCTTCTTCTTGGCCGCCTTTCTTCTGCCTCCCTCCTCTTCTTCTTCTTCGTCTTCTATACCTGAAGTGTCTGGGGTGCCTCCTTGAAGCTTTTTGACGGCAGTTCTTCTTCTTGAGTAAATGGCAATTTGATCATTTAGGTAGGTCTCCTCTGCCTTCTTCTTCTCTTCCTCCTTGAGTTTGGTCAACTCGTCCTGGGGAATGATATCGTCCCACTCAACATCGGCCTTGTAATCAGTCACCTCGAATTGCTTCAAGAACTCCTCGGAACCTAAGTTGGACTCTCCTAGGTCTGGAGTGGTCACGTGGTCCTCGGCACGACTAAGAACGTCATCCAAGTTCAAATCCTCCAACTTCTTTTGGTTGTCTGAAGCAGCAAACATATTGGCCGCACCGAACTTCAAGATCTGCGAAAGTTCACTGGATGTGGGTTCGTTCTTGTTCTTTTTGGACGAGCCTGCATCGGTCATTCCCAAAGAGATAATGGCGTACTCAAGAATCATCTTTTTTCTGGCCCTTTCCAAGATCTCCTCCTCAACGGTGTCCTTGGAAACAAATCTGTACACCGACACGTGTCTTGTCTGACCAATTCTATGTGCACGAGCCATGGCCTGCAAATCTGCTTGAGGGTTCCAATCTGAATCGAAGATAATCACGGTATCTGCGGTCATCAAGTTGATACCCAAACCACCAGCTCTGGTGGAAAGAAGGAAAGCAAAATCCCGCGAGTCGGGGGCGTTGAAATGGTCAATGGAAATCTTTCTTTGCGAAGAAGGAATTCCACCATCCAATCTCTGGAATTGGTATCCTTTTATGGAAAGATAGTCACCCAAGATATCCAAGATTCTGACCATTTGAGAAAAGATCAACACTCTATGGCCTTCTTTTTTGAGTCGAGTCAAAAGCTGTTCCAAAAGAACCATCTTACCAGAAGACATGATGAGTCCCTTCAAGATGTTATCCCTAGAAGCGGATCCAGCCTTGGCCAAGATTCTCTCCTCGGCACCATCAAACAAATATGGATGGTTAGAGGCTTTCTTCAACTCACTCATGACATTAAGAAGAGAGATTTGCGAGCCCTTGACACCCGAGTTCAAAGCGGCGTAGTTCTTTGTGATGATGTTTCTGTAGTATTCAGTTTGAAGATCCGACAACTCGACTCTCAAAATACGCTCTGATTTCGAGGGAAGCGACTTCTCCACGTCTTTTTTGAGACGACGCAAGATAAACGGCTTGATGCTCTGTTGCAAGTGTTTGATGTATTCCTCCTGGTTATCGTCTGGGGCATCAAAGTCGATTTCTTGGTCGATGCTGAAGCGACCTGGACTCAAAAAGTCACACAAGGCCGCCAACTCCTTGATGTTGTTCTGCAAAGGCGTACCGGTGATCAAAAGCCGGTTGGCGACTTTGAACAGCTTCAACGACTCGTACAAGGAGGATTCGGCGTTCTTTAACCGATGGGCCTCGTCCACGGCCAAAAACTGCCACTTGAACAGGCCAAGTTCCGACCGGTCCTTCAAAATGTACTCGTAGGTGGTCAAGAGGATGTTGAACTTGGGCTTTTTGTTGGCACCGTACAACTCGTAATCACGGATGTTCTTACGTGCCTCGGTGTTACCCAAGTAGTAGATACAGTTGACATCGGGAGCCCACTTCTCAAAGGTCTCCTGCCACGCAGGGATGGTACTCAACGGCACCACCACAAGATGGGGCCCGTTCTGTCTGCGGGCGTAGATCAACCATGACAAAAAGGCCACGGTCTGGACGGTTTTTCCAAGACCCATTTCGTCGGCCAAAATACCGTTTTCATTCCGTGACCAGAGAAACGCCATCCAGTTCAACCCCGTCAACTGGAAGTCACGCAACTCTCCGTTTTTGATGAACTGCGGCTGCTTGCTCAACTTCTCAAACCGCGGCCGTTGGTTCATGGGGTAGTTGGCCAGGAGATTCGGGAGAATCTTCGACTGCAACCGCTGCTGGTATTTGGCCACCTGGTCAGGTGCATCCTTGGCAATCACCGCGGCATCTTCCCACGAACACTCGTCGTAATAAAGACGCTTCCACTTGACGAAATACTGTAGTTGCGAGGTGCCATCGTCAAGCTCTACACGGTCACTATCAACAATGCGTTCGGCGTGGGTGAACTCGTCCTGCTCGTCACGCTTACGCTCGCGCTCGATGTCCATGGCCTCGATGTCCTCCTTGGTGGTCATGGGGTCGTTGCGGATCTCCTGGTCCAAGAGAATGTACTGCTTTATGTAGTTGTCCACACGACGAAAGCCCTTCAACTCCTTGAGGTCCAGGTACGTCTCCCACGAGTTGTGCAAGTGCGACTTGCCGGTCCACTTGATGCGGAAGAGATAGTCCAACTTGGGCTCGTTGGTCACCTCGGCATTGTCCTCGTTCAACTTATGGTCCATGACCATGTCGATGGATGCGGTTGGTTCTTCGGCCATGGCCTGTTCGTAGTAGTAGTAGTCGGTGTTTCCATCGGCGTCGGCGTCGGCGTCCTCTTCAGCTTCGCTCTCCAAGAATTCGTCCTCGTCTTCGATATCTACGGCGTAGTTGACCGCACCGTTGTTCCTGGTGGAAAAACGCACTTCTTGCGGCACCAGTTCGGGTTTACTTCGCGCAGACCCACGCAGACTGGTCTTGGCCTTCTTGTGGGTGTTGGACGCGGATCTTTGCGACCGGGACAGTCTGTTTTCGGCGCCGAAATCCGCGTCTTCGTCGTCCTCTGCGTCGTCCGACTCCTCGTCGTCGTCATACTCTTCAACAGCGGCCCGCGACTTCCGTTTGCGGGGCTGGGGCTCTTCATCCAGTTCCTCGATGAACTGGGCGACCTTGCGTTCTCTTCCCGAGCGCCGAAGGCCATATAACTCGGGGTTGGCCTCGATTTCCTCGGCCAATTTAGCCATAATTGGGTGTGTTTTGGGGGTGGATGAATTTGGGAGTTTTCAGCGAATTTTCTTTTAAAACCCCGTTCAATTCGATTTCACACGGCACTGCAATCCTCTGATGTGATTTAGGGGCCTTTTTGCGGCGTGTGGTGCAAGAATAGTGTGGTCTCTTTATAGACTATGGCCCTTATCTGGGTGACTGTATGGCCCGATATGAAGCAGAGGCAGCGAAAAACAACAGACTGGAAAAACACACTTGTGCTCAAACAAAAACGTTTTGGCGTCTGTAGCTAGCAAGTATAGACGGTCACACGAACTTTTCCACAAACAAAAAACGTCTGTGAGGTATGGTGTGTTATTTTGTTATTGTTTAGTTTTTTTTTTTTGCTTTGATTCGCTTTTCTAGTAAGGCGTATTTTTTTTTCCACTGTGCGGAGGCCCTAGTATATTGAGACAAAGGACACACGTCTTCTTGGAGAAAAAGAAGGCAGCGATATTTTTTCCTTGGAGGGATTGAAAACAAAAAAAAAAGGGGGAATTAATGTCACAAAGTGCAGTAATATATATTTCCTCCTGTTGGGATCTCTGGCCTTGGTGGGAGGTGTTTTTGGTGGATCCGTAAATGTAGAAGAAAGACTACCTAGTGAGAGAGGAAAAAAAAAACCTTGCGGGCGACGACAGCCAATTTTGAGTACAACACGTTACTGGCCGAGACCGGGGCACCTGTGGCCCCCTATACGAAATACACAAAGTATGCATTGACTAAATAATACTAATGAATTTACGTTGCCAGCAGACGAAAGCGAAGAAAAAAATGGCATTTTGAAATTTTGGCATTTTGGCCCTGGGTCGACTCCACGTGGGTCGATTCCATGTGGGCCGTTTCAACATCTTTTTTTTGGGCGACCCGTGGGTGTGGCTCCGTTGCTATGTGGCTTAAACCGTGCGCTACCTTGCTAGTGTAAGTAAAAATCCATCTTACAGACCAATAACACCAAGTGAAAGACTTGGGCCGTATTCACACCAGCAGCAAGCTTTGGGTGGCATCAATGGGGGCGTCTTTGGGGTGTGTGGCCAGGTATTTATTTGCTGGTCCTTAGTACAGCCACAAACCGGGACATATCAATAACAGATGGGAAAAATATTCCCTTCAAGTTATTAGCAAGACGCGTCAGTTGATATAGTAGCATACTATCAGTAGGGCCAGTTCCCATGAGTCATACATGTCTGTGCTGGTCCTGTGTTGATATTGCAACTGCTTGAGGTTCCCCTAGTGCCAGCAATAACAAATACTTCAATATAGCCTTGTTATATCATTCGGCATCTGAGCACAATATCCACATCATATATCCCAGCCATCAGTCAATATGTATACCACCTCCCATGTACTAGAATCTGTAAGCGTCCACAGTTTTCACACTGTTTATTGCTATGCGGGACGGGAGCACAGACCCACGCAGCCAAAAAGGGGCCGGCGGCTATGTCCAAATCCAATATTCTTGGGTCCTTTTCGGAAATACCCGTATTATAGTGGACCCCCACATACTAACTATGTGGTGCAGCAAGCACATGGGTCCTTAGCACCAACGCTCATATTAAGCCAGCAAAGTTCTCCACATTCACAGTGGATGCGAAACACACCACACGTACGCGTCTGTTAGACTCAGAAAAAATGTTTGTTTATGATTGCATTTTTTTTTTTTTGGTGCTAGTATTTTTTGGTGCCCACACAAGTACACCCAAAGAATTTTATAGGGAAAAAAATGTAAAGAAAGTAGTACGGGCGAGGCAGAATTCTCGTGCGCACCACGGCCGCCCCACGGTTGGGAGGCTTCTGGTTCGCGCACGTCCCAGCAACGTGGGTCCGAGTCCGGCCCAGAAATGCCCATACACCATAGTTTACTTGTATATTAGGGGGAATTTATTGCAGGGTGATATGTTTTAGTAAATTGTGGGCTGATGATGAGAATGCTGAATTTTTGACTCTTTTAGTAAGCTTTTTGTTGTATTTTGGTGTTGTCCAAGTGGGCAGCCATTGAGATAATGAGGCCACATCATGGATCCCTGGGTATATGAACAAATCAAGTATTTTATGTAGAAGTTTTATAATTTTGGGGTTTTGGGAGTTTGGACACATTTTACTCAAAGATTGAATTGTTTCTTGTGGATTTTGATGGCTTTTTTGTGTATTCACTTGTGCTGTGTTTTTACCTCTTTTCTGTTCTGCTGGGGTCCCGGAGCAATAAACCAATAGCCAATGCGCAGTGTTTTGGTTTCAGTTTATTCCCAGAATTGAGTATTTTGGAGTAATTCAGGTGATTTTATATTTTAGTCTACTGCCTCCAATCTTAGCTTTTTGTTCGTTTCTTTTTTAAAAAAAAAAAACTACTGATAGAAAGCCAGTCAACATTTGCCTTTACTGATGGGTTTGAAACATTGAACTGGATTTATGGAACCAACGACAGTTCTCGTAAATAAGTACCCATTTATAATCGCCACCAAATGCGGGTTTTTGAATATTTTGGTTTTCACGAAATCTAATAGAGAGCATAAAGTGAATATTCGAGTTAAGAAGTAAAGATATTTCGTATTCAAGCACTCGTCTAGGGCTCTCGGGCTACGAATTGTGATCTCGCCGTGAACATGGTAATACCGTTATAGCTGGCCAGAGAAAGCAACCTTTACTGTGAGAATTTCGTCTTTTTAGAGTTCAACTCTTTTTGTGGAAATTTGTCTCTAAATAGCTCATTTGTTCGCATAAGGTTTTATACCTGTCTTTGATTCCCTGTTGGGATCTAATGTCCTTATGTTAAGCAATAGTTCGGCTTGGACCCAAAGTTTGTTCTGAAGATAACTCCACCTGCTTTATTTTGTGAGTCATTACAATGATAAGAGCGATCTCAACTAATTAGACACTCTTGATTATTAGATTCTCGGGTAACAGCCAGTAATGTGGAATATCTGGGTTTTGGGTTTTCAAGACCATATGCTTTTGATTTGTCTATTAAGTCGCTCGGGTATAGCCATTGGAAGAACTTCGATACATATTTGATAGATCCGTCAAGAATATCAATCTCCTGGCTATATAGAACGTCAGCTGATCCAATTTTCTGGCCAAAATATGTCAATCAAAGAATGTTTTGGGAGATTTAGGGCATTTTCAAGAACTTCGTCAATCGACTATTTCACATTTGGGCCGGTAAGTATATGTATTTGTGGTAAAAATAAAAAACTCTCTGGTATTTATTTCACTCATTGACAAAGCCAACTAATTCCAATTGCATTTAATCATTTAGAGTTCTACCGAGAATATCATTCACTATCTAATCATTTTGAATCAAAATTACAAAGGCTGTAATATTAGGACAAGAATACAATAAGCAAATTTGAGATACACTTCAAATGGTCTTCACTAAACCCTATGAGAAATTCAGAAATTCCCTTATTTGTGCCCTTCTTTTTATTAAAGAGAGGGTGACTTTTAACTTTCTTCACTGAGAGAAACCTTTAGCAATTCCGAGATCTAAAACCAGAATTTTCTACGTGGGACTATAGATTGCTCATCTTCCTAGGCGTTTTTTTTTTCAAACTTTGTTATATATTTACTGGAATAATTAAAAGGTTCATCTATGGTATCAATAATGAAAATATCTTGAATCGGATTATCAGCGTGGTTCTAGAGAAATGTAAACGTCGTACCACGCAGATTATTTGGGCAGTGGCTAGTACATCTTGATAACAAATCTAAATAAATGCATGATAAAAATGTTATTTCAGTGATAGATCTATTCCATAAGCATTAGACCTATGACTTCATCAAACATAAAAATGTCATGACGGTTAAACCGCACATTATCGTTATAACAGGGAGCTCCCAATAATAGCATTCAGCAATTGCAATCAATCTGGCTTTTTGGCACTAGAATGAAAAAATCGGAGCCAGCTCATTATAAAATCAACAATATATGAGGAAGATGTCTCAAACTAAATTGATGTGACCCAAAATGTGGTATTCTTATAGGGAGGATATTTATACTGTATGACTCCTGAACAAGACAATAAGACATGTGCACGATATATTTCCCCTTTTTCCAAAAAAAAAATGAATTGAATTGAAGGAATTTTTGAATTCATGAACATTAAAGGTTGAAGTTTATATTAAAAGGGGGAATTATTTAAAAAGCTTTGTAATTTGTTTTTTCCCGGGCTTTTTTGCCTATGTAATTTTGTTCTTCGCACCGAATATTTTTTTTAAGTGCAAAAACATATCTTGGCTCACAAATAAATTAAAAACATTTGGTTGATAATTTTTTATTTTTCATTTTTTCTCCATCTGAAAACTGCAGTCTTTAGCAGATTTATTATTTCATTCCACCCTGAAGAAAAGAAATTTTCTGGTTACATTAAAAAAGATCACAATAAAGTGTCCAATCGCGGGCCTCAAAGGTGGGTGGGCCCACCCACATGGCTACATTAATAATGCAATAATAAAAGCCAAAATGTCAATCAGTATAATGAGATAACCAAGAAAATCCTCAAAATACCGCTTTCTAAAAATTCACCTCCTGGTAAGTACCGAATTTCTATTGACTGCAATTATGTTCAGTCCCTTTTATTCACTTTTGGCACACTTCTTATTAACCAGTTCGGGCCCTCCACATAATTGTTTCAATACACCAACGAGCTCCTTTTAAAGTAATAGAACACATTTCTCAGATGCAAAAGTAAAAATCACATAAATTAAAGAGAATTTTTTTTTCTGTACAGTTATGCAACAGATCTTTCTACTTGCCATAATCCAAGGCTTCTTGCTTAAAGTTACCCAATGAGATTGGGTGTATGTCAAAGGTTTTGCATTAAGAAGTTCATCAATCTCTTTGGGGGAAACCTTTACAGAGAATGCTGTTCACTCTTTTGGCTGCCACAAAGGTTCACTAGTTAAATAGATTGGGGTTCTTTACTAGTGTTTGGCTGATCGGAGAGTTGAAATTCGTATGGTTGTACACTTTGCATGAAAAGTTTAAAATATTCAAGCAAACCCAAAAAGGAATTTTATGAGTAAAAAATGCTAAATTATCCTTAGCATTTTCTCCTTAGCATTTGCACATCACTATGGTCTGAGAGGATGCCCAAAGACGAGAGTGTATATACTATGAGAAAGCACCCAGCACAGTGACATTCTATGGCTATAACACACGAATCACACTAGCAAATAACAAAATAGGATATTACCCAAATACACAATTACGCATTTGTAGAAAATGTACCATCATACACCTCAAAAAATAAATACCATCACTAATCAATTATGTATTTCAATACGTTTGCCTGCCCAGAATTCAGCCTAATCGTAGCCTACGATTAAGGTGCGAATTCCGTATCTTGTCTTAAATTACTCAACAGCAACGGCCATGGCCACGGCCACGGCCAATAGCAAGCCCGCTTTAGTAAGGTGCTCACACTAACGCGCTCGCGCACTCCCATGTGTAAACGTCAGCACTCTCTCAACCACCCATCCACACCAATTGATGGCATCGTCATCACTAAATCCAGAGGGTAGCGAGCGAAAAAAACGCGCATGTGCAGGCACACGGCCATTTTTTTTTTTGCAAAACTTTTTTTAATACTCAAAAAACCTACTAGTGGCTACAGATTCACCTAAGCGAAATGAGTGGTAAAGGTAAAGGCGCAAACAAGAACGCCCCGTCGTCCAAGGGTACGAGAATCGCAATTGTGTCGACCGACAAGTGCAAGCCCAAAAAGTGCAAGCAAGAATGCAGAAAGGCATGTCCCGTAGTTAAGACCGGAAAGCTCTGTATTGAGGTGACTCCCGCAAGCAAAATCGCATTTATCTCGGAGACTTTGTGTGTGGGATGTGGTATTTGTGTCAAGAAGTGTCCTTTTGACGCCATCAACATCATCAACTTGCCCACCAACTTGGAGGCCGAGACCACCCACAGATATTCTGCCAACTCGTTCAAGTTGCATCGTTTGCCTACTCCAAGACCTGGCCAGGTTTTGGGTTTGGTGGGAACTAACGGTATTGGTAAGTCCACCGCGTTGAAGATCTTGGCGGGTAAGCAAAAGCCAAATTTGGGAAGATATGACGACCCTCCTGACTGGGAGGATATTTTGAAGTACTTCAGAGGTTCCGAGTTGCAGAACTACTTCCTTAAGGTGTTGGAGGACAACATCCAGGCCATCATCAAGCCTCAGTATGTGGACAACATCCCTCGTGCTTTGGCCAAGGCCGCCGTCAAGGACGTGGCGGGTATTTTGAAGGCCAAGAACCAAAGACCCGAGTCTTTTGACTATGTCACCCGTCTTTTGGAGTTGAAGCACGTGATGAACAGAGATGTGTCGCAATTGTCCGGTGGAGAGTTGCAGAGATTTGCTTTGGGTATGACCTCCATCCAGAAGGCCAACGTGTACATGTTTGATGAGCCTTCTTCTTACTTGGATGTCAAGCAAAGATTGCACGCAGCCGAGTTGATCAGATCCTTGTTGGACCAGACCACCTACGTTATTTGTGTGGAGCACGACTTGTCGGTGTTGGACTACTTGTCGGACTATGTTTGTATTTTGTACGGTGCCCCCTCCGTGTACGGTGTGGTGACTTTGCCATACTCGGTCAGAGAAGGTATCAACATTTTCTTGGACGGTTTCATTCCTACCGAGAACATGCGTTTCAGAGACGAGTCCTTGCAATTTAGATTGGCCGATGCCGCCGATGGCTTGATTTTGGACCACTCTTCCGCCATGCAGTACCCTACCTTGAAGAAGACCCAGGGTGATTTCCACTTGACCGTCCAAAAGGGTGACTTCACCAACTCCGAGATCTTGGTCATGTTCGGTGAGAACGGTACCGGTAAGACCACTTTCTGTAAGATCTTGGCCGGTGCCTTGGCTGCAGACAACGGCACCTCGGTTCCTAAATTGAACATCTCCATGAAGCCGCAAAAGATTGCTCCAAAGTTCCCAGGTACTGTCAGACAATTGTTCTTCAAGAAGATCAAGGGTGCTTTCTTGAACCCACAGTTCCAGAGTGATGTCGTTAAGCCTTTGAACATCGACAACATCATCGACCAGGAAGTCCAGGTTTTGTCTGGTGGTGAGTTGCAAAGAGTGGCTCTTGTTTTGGCGTTGGGTATCCCAGCTGACATCTACTTGATCGATGAGCCTTCTGCATACTTGGATTCCGAGCAACGTATTGTGTGTTCGAAGGTCATTAGAAGATTTATCTTGCACTCGAAGAAAACCGCGTTCATCGTCGAGCACGATTTCATGATGGCCACCTACTTGGCCGACAGAGTCATTGTGTTTGAGGGTGAGCCTTCCAAGAGAGCTGTGGCCAAGGCCCCTGAGTCTTTGTTGACGGGATGTAACAGTTTCTTGAAGAACTTGAACGTCACTTTCAGAAGAGATCCTAACTCTTTCAGACCAAGAATCAACAAGAAGGACTCCCAGATGGACAAAGAGCAGAAGCTGGCTGGAAACTACTTCTTCTTGGACAACACCGAGTTGTAAAATCGGTTGTAACTTTATTTGCGCCCGCTGAACCGGGCTTGTTTGGGTCTTTTAATTGCATGAACTTTAGATCGCATGCGTTGTTGCTGATCTATTGTGAGTGGCACTTGTATCCGTACGATGTGCCATGATTTTTTTTAATCTGGTTGATATAGCATAATATTCATTATCTATTATATTGGTGTAGTAGTTGTGTTTCTGTGTCTTTTTGGGGACTTAATGGTGTATTGACAACCAAGAGGTAATGGCTACAGTAAAAGAATGCTCATAACTCTTGCATAGATATCTTCATAATACTGTCTTCGTTTTATGGAACCAAACGCACCCAACTTGGTTATACTACTGGTGGTACATAATGTTGCCGGATTTTGGCTGATTGTTGTGTCCAATAAATTCTGTATTCTGTACAAGGGACATTACCTCCACTCAGTGTGTTAACTCTTAGAACATCAGAATAAACCTTCTTAAGAAAGAAGGAATTTTAAATTATTTTGTATTAAAGAAAATCCAAATCAGTTATTTTCATGGATTCCCGATATTTTTGTTGCTTCGGGTAGATTCTTTGGTAAGATCTCATAAGCTTTCCTGGACGTAGCCATAGTATCAGAAATAGGTCGGCTCTACTTTTGCAAGAAGAGTCGGAATAATTTCATATTTTTACGCCCTAAAGAATAATTAACCGTTTTTATGCTAATTAAATGGACTGTTTTAGGTAAAGTTTAAAATAGTACTTGTGCTTGTAGAGTTAATTATTAGACAGAAGTGCCTCACGCGAGCTCTGGCCTAGGAGATGTCAGGATTTGCACACACAAGGAGTTTATCGGTAGAAAAAGGAACATCTAGTTAATATTTTTTCAAAATGGAAGATGAAAAATAGAAGTAGTTGCTATTCGAAATTAGCAATATCTCTGTCAAAGTTTGCTTTAAGTATATTCTAGAAGTTATGTTTAGTACGCCTGGGTCCAACCTGAGGCACACGGACAATCACTGGTGCCTAGACAAATAATATTCTAGGAGGAAATCTTTAAAACTAGACTCTTTTTGATGAAGTTTTCTTGTCAAAGTTTTATAAAAACTATACATTTGCTACTTTTAACTACTGAATATGACAAAAGTCACCCAAATATGATATGTGACCACCCACTTCCAGTATCGACACAGCGACTGATGTTAAAATTAAACCTAGCATGGCGGGGAAGAGGAACAGATTTTTTCAGCCTTGATTGTAATAAAATAGAAAAAAACAGAATATATACCATTTTTCAAAATTTCTAGTCACTCGAATTTATCCTGACTGGTTATTCTGTCTACTCTTGTTCAGTTCCAGGGTTTCGTCATTTGGAAGGCAGCACCACCTCCAAAATTATCGTTATACTGTAAAGACTGCGCATACGTGAACGCATCTAACACGGGCTTGTCATAATATTCCAACAATATATTACTAAAGTTTACTAATACTAAGCAGTAGAATATCTGTACGTGTTACCCGCCAAGATATCTTCTATATATAGGAAAATATTGCATGTAGCTTGCGAGGCTGGCATCTGGTCTTTATGCCGTTATCTGGTGTTTAGTATTTACCCGTCCTTACCCGTTATTACCCGTCTTTAACCGTCACGGGAAAACACCTCCTGTGCATCCCTTTCCCATGTGCTTAGCCAACATTTTGAAGCACATAGCGGGTTTTCGCCGTGGTAATATCAAGTAAAAGGCTATTTTCCCTATGTATTGTGGTCTGAGTAGCTCCCAGGATTTCAGCGCATGTGTGAACACTTTGGAAATGCCTTAAGAAATCCACAACGACGGATTTTTGTAGAAATACTTGTTGCACAAGAATACCGGGATGTATTAAAATCACCGCATATGGAACTAACATAAAACTGCAAGCATTCCACGTTTGGTGAGGCGTTTGGCGAGAATATGACCCCACTACGAGATAAGCGAGAACATCCTCGGACGCATGGCGAACACGTCATTGACGCTTCTGCTCTTTTGTTTGTGAGTGGTTTTCACCCGATTAATAGATGGGAGCAGATACTTATAAGTATCCATAACCCTCCCAACTTTGTAGTCCACTTGAACTAGTTTCAATTTCTTACAATCATTTGCAAAGCTCAACTCCCTGAAACAAATTCTGCCTATGAATCCCTCAATATTTTCTGTTCCTGCGACACGAGCAGATCCACTCCAAGAAGCCCAGCAACAGTTTTTACGTCTAGTACCCTTGCTTAAGACAGTTACCAGGCTTGATTATG
>JAJMIV010000339.1:0-14589 GCA_030563445.1 Metschnikowia gruessii
CCGATGTGAGTGCTTCTGAGCCGACTTTTAGCTGTCAGTATATATATTTACGTATTTAAGTATTTCATGAGTGTGTATTAATAATCTTGTCTCCAGGAAACCAGTCTTGTTTTCAAACACTAGGTAAAGCCACCCTTTCAAGAAATAAATAAAAGCCCGGCGTAGTCCTTGAACAACCTACGAGCACATGATCATAACCTTATTAGGTAGGCAGAAATGTTATGAGTTATTTGATTCCTTTTTTTTGTGAAAGTTATTATTTGATAAATTGTTCTCACGAATATTCTTATCAGCTAGTAAAACTTTGTTTTTCATTAATAACTCGAAATTCTAATGAGTATCATCCATTAGCAACCAATACTTTAAGCCAGTTTAAATTAATACCGCGAGCACTCACTGTAATACACCACACGTTACGTGGGTGACCTGGTACCACAATAAACCACATAATGGCCATAATGGCCATGAATTTAAACAGAATACTTAATTACAGTTTGCCCTAAATTTTACCGATCTTTACCACACATCAAGATTATCATCCTTTGTTAGGCCTTGTAGTAGGTATATAATGATTGTATGGCAGGGCCTAACGAAGCCGGTGGTGTGCGAAAGTTACAACACCATCACTGAGCCGCACTTCATAATTATGTGGAGGACCAACTGAATACTTACAGACGCGATTTACAACTGCAATAAGAAAATACATTGGATTTTTCAGTTGAATAGTATTTCACGCGTTTCGTCATTGTTTCACCCGTGTTTCATCTGTGTTTCATCTGTGTCTCACCTTGTTTCATCTGTGTCTCACCTTGTTTCACCCTGTTTCATCCTGCTTCATCCTGTTTCATCCTGCTTCACCCTTGTTTGTTCCTTTTTATTCACATCCCCTGGACATGAAATGACATGTCTGGTTTACGCAAAGATATCGCCCCTGGCGAACCTCACGTGGCACTACGCCGTAAAGGTATGACCTTCTACGTACCGTCCCTTTTTCACTTGGCCCCCACCTACCACAAAATCGTACCCTTACTTATACGAGATGTTCTACAATCAACTAATCCCTTGGGAATTTATGGAAGCCAGGGTCTTTGTATTAACCATGAAAGTTATATTTTAGTAAAAAACCACCCCATCAAAAAAATGAAGATCTGTGGCCGGGTGATGCTGGTGTCCACACATAGTTTTGCAACAAGACCAGGAGTACCCGATAAAGAGTATCATGTGGTGTGTTTGGACGATTCTCTGGGTCCAAATCTGACCATAAGTGTACTGGTAAAGCCCGAGCTCATATTAGTAACCAATTTGGAAAAAAACGTTTTGGTCCAGGTAATTGGTACAATGGCACAATTTGGAAGTGGATCTAAACAAGTTAATGCTCTCAGCGTGGAAATTGTCGGTAAAAGCAGCGACATTTCGGTAGAGTTGGCCTGGTGGACTGAAGCGCTTACCACGAGAAAATTCCTCCAAAAACCGTGGGTATACATTCCTCCACATATTGTCCCTGTTGAGTACAGTGCCCCCAGGCCGGTATTTCATCACAGAGATGCTCAAAAGCGACGTCAGAAACAGAATCTTTTGAAGTCACGTCCTGATGCTTTGCAGCATAATTTGGTGTCTGGTGTGGCCACTTTTGGCTGTGTTACAGATTCTTTCAGTCTTTACAAGCCGCAGGATCAGTAGAGTGGGTGTTAATATGTGGTCTAGGTGTGTTTATTTATTGGTGGTGTGCATGCTGGCATGGCACCTCCTACAATTTGATGGTTTTGGTAGCGGGGTTTCTCGTGTATGTATGGTATAGGGTTTTAAGTAGGTAATTAATTTACTTGGTGTATTATTCGCTGTTCTTGTTTGTTCTCCTGGTGAGCATGTGGCGTGTATGTTTTATGTTGTCTAGAGGCTAGTGTGGTTTGTTTTGTGTATAAACCAAGTAGAATTTGAATATGTTGGTGGGTTTTTACGCTAGGGTTATTCACTTTATCTTGGCAATATTGCATTTTATTTGGCTCAGTTTACCGAAATTTGTAGTAACAAGCGTATAATTCAGGAATTACTAGATGGAATCCAAATTTCCCATGCTATTGATCGTACTGTTCTCTGTGTTACCGCTTACTAAGGCCATTGTATCAAGAACTTGAATGAACATTTTTGAGGTCTCGTGGGTTTTTGATGAATTGAATAATCGCGGACTGTTGTAAGTAATTTATTTCTTTCTGTATTATATTATAGTTCGCTGCGGAATGTTTTTAGAGTTAGTCTGAACGAGATAAAAAATTTAAGAGTTCCAAAGTTAATTTCGTTTTGTGGCTGAAGATGAGGACTGGAAGTGTTCTGTATTTTAGTAGCCATTTAAGTATAAGCGTGAACCAATAGATCTTTTGAGCATCAAAGTATCACGGGTTTTTCTTCAAAATCAATAGTGTCACAATTTCTAACACAGTTTCCTCCAGAAAATCACCTTTGTGCTCTTTTAATGGGGCACATAACAAAAAGTGCCCTCGTCATCCATAAAAATGTACCTCAGGTTGAGAATTGCAACCATTTTGATCGCAAGTGCCTGCAAACGATTGAGATTCTTTTTGGCCATATCTCGGGTCTTTTTTCAAAATTCTTTCCAAATTTGCAGACATGGCGCGGATATCAATGAAGTATTTTCCATTTGAAGAATAAATGAAAAGGAGCTTTTGTCTACGTATCAGACCATTTGCCGGTGACAAATGAAGACTTACATCGATTGTTCCATGATCTCATTGGTCCCATTGGGGACCTCTTGGGAATTAAAGCTTACTAGTCATGTATTATCACTAAAGTTGATTTCTCAAAGTACCATACTTATACCAAGCCTAGTGGTTGTTATTAAAAACTGAAGTAATTTGTAGTAACTTTTCACCAGTATACACTTTGTGTATGGCACTGGAATATCTTGAGCGATATGTATATCCAAAATTTGGGATCTAAGAACGTTTTCGTTCACTCTTTAATGGGGCGGGAAATATACAGATCACTATAGACACTACTTTACTACTTGTAGTGAGTATTGCTTGGTTCGCACTCTGATGAAATTGTTCCATTGGTGATGAAGTTTCCATGAATTATTTATGTTTATCTACAGAGCAGTCAAAGTTTAGTAGATTTGAAGAGAGTTATAATTCGATCTTTTTATGCACAATTAATCGCAAATAAAAATTTACCAGAGGTTAACATTTTTTTCCAAATGCGGAACATAAATCACAATATCATTACACTACCTCGGAGCTTCTTAATAAAGGTCGATAGTTGGTAGAGCAGTATTTCTCTCGTGGGTTTTATAAAAATTAAGAATAGAAATAGTGATTCTACCATTTTGGTATGTACTCATTTTCTTTCTGTAAAATAAGTTTAAGAATACGCCCTGTTGTGCTGTTACATAGTAGAATTCGAGAGCCCATCCAAGGAAGTTGACCGGCCCAGGTCCACAAACGGACACTCACATTGCAAATAAAATTAAGAAACCGTTTCAGAAAACTAGTTTCTATTTGACTTTCAATTTTCAGTTTAAGTCCAGGCCCAATGAAAGAAGGGGAATAAATTCTGTGAAATAAGAGGTCCAAGCTTGGGTGGTGGGCACTCTATCGAATACATAACTAACGTCCTGGATATTCCACAAACAAGCATTATACTACAAAATAGCTTTGCAAGAGAGATTCCACCATAAATCACTTCCCAAAACGGAATCAATACTATACTTTCGGTGAAGCATAATTCTTGTGCAGTGTACCTGTTAAGGACCTTATATTTGGCTAGCGTATTACGCGACTCGACCCATTAAATACAACCGTCGAAACTATCATCTACTGTAGACACTTCGTATGAAACATATATAAAGCCTGGAATTCCCCTAAAGAATCAATACCCTTACTTACTATCACTGAAAGATACAAGAAAAATAAGCCACCCACATACAAAGATACTGTTAGTATCCCCCGTGATGATAATGATAATAAATTTGCAATTGCGAAAAGTGAACTTCCACATTGAATAACCACCACGAATAAACTCACTTTATCAACTTTTTCCCCCCAAAAAAAGAACAAAACAGCAAAAGAAAAAATAAAAAGATAAAAAATAAAAAAAATAAAAAGATAAAAAAATAAAAAAATACAAAAATACAAAAATACAAAAATACAAAAATAAAAAATTCCACATTAACACCACCAACGCCTCTTTCGTCTCCCTTTCGTCCTCCCGTTTTCTGCCTCCCTTGTTTTCACCCACCCGGGTTATGAGCAATTCGGGGTTCTCCGAGACATTCGCGCATTTCCGCTTATCAGCATACATTAGGAAACCACTCGAGATGGATACCGAAAAGGTGCACGATTTTTCACCTTTCCTCCCCGAATTGACCCAAAAATCGTCAATTTTCTCTAAACCTCCCAAAACACTACCTAAAAATGTCCGTTGACCCAATTACGTGCCATATTTTGGATACAACGCTCGGAAAACCCGCTAAAAACGTCACGTGCTCGATATATTACCTTTCTCCACTAATCACTAACAAGGATGATGAATCTTCCTACGATTTGGACCCTTCAACACAACCATTTGCCATGAGCCGCACAGACAACGATGGCCGGATCAAGAACTGGGTTGTGAATCCTGGAAACGGCGATTTGGTCAACTCCAAGGTCGGAGTAACTGACAATAAATGGACGCTTTTACATCCTGGAATCTACAAAATCAAGTTTCTCACAGGCAAGTATTTCCACGATATGAACGCTCTGAACAGGACGTTTTTTCCTTTTGTGGACATCACCTTCGAGGTGTCCAATCCGCCAGATCATCATTACCACGTACCTTTGCTTTTGAGCAACCATAGTTACTCCACCTACCGTGGAAGTTAGGGGTATGTCTGGAGTAATATGTACTGAGTATAGCTATATATGTAGTGCAAATACTACTTACAGTAACAACCAATGAATTATGTTTATTGTAATGCTGAATTAAATGTCTTCTAATAAAAGAAATGTGTGTTGGTTTGGGACTTCTCGTGAACAAGCATCTCGTAGCACTTGTAGGCATTGAGCTCATTCTTGATGCGGTTGATTTCTGAGTACTCCGAGAGGTAGTATTGCGTCACGGATTTGTTGTTCCGCTTGTACAAGGAGGGCGCATAGGTCTCACTGATGGCGATTGAGTTGGAAAACTTCACTTTCCGGGGTTCTGACACGGGTCCCTTGCTCAACCCCGACACTTGCTGCCGGGGCTCAATTGCAATCTGGGTCTTTTGCGATGGGTCAAACCCGCTCAACTCAAGCTTGATTTCTTTGAAATCTGAAAACTGACGCACATACTTCAAGTATGTCTGTCTTGCGCCGTGTGGGTCTGCAAGCGCCGCCATCACTTGTGCGGTGTCCAAAATTATCGTGCACTGCTCGCTATTCCTTGGAAACTCTGCAATCGGCTCGCTCATTCTTGTGCTGAGCGTCTCTTGGCTACTTGCCGTATAATAGTCACTGTCCACGGTTATCAAACTGCCATTCTGGGCACCCAATTTGCCGGAAAGAGAATCCGTGGATTGGTTGTCCTTTTTCTGTTGGTCAAAGATCTGGGCTTTAGACAATTCATCGTCCTTAAGGAAGAAATCATGAATACTTTTTGTCTTTCTCAAAACACGCACTTCGTCTTCGATTTCTTTCTCCACCTCTTTAAACTTGAGAAGAACATCCCCAAAAGAGTCTTCTTCCACATCGTACTCAGGTAAGTCAAACTTGAGGTTTTCGGGTTCCGGTTCAATCACATTTATGTCGGGCGACAGTGTACGTTCCCTCACGCTATAAGCGGGAGAGGGTAAGTCATAGACTTTAAAGCCGGTTGTCAATTTCAAATTAGACAAAAACTCTCTCTTCCTGGTCCCTGATTGTTTGTCGCTTTGAGAATCCGAAGTAGTAGGTCTGCCTTTACCCATTCGCCTGATCGTAGACAGTGTGGAATTATTCCGCTGAAGACCAACTCCTTTGCTTTCCTTTGGCGTTGTATCTGAAGTGCCAAGGGAGTTCATCAGAGGCTGCATGCGGAGTTTAGAGCCGGGGTCCTTTTCGCTCTTCGAGCGAAAAAATTTGAGGAACTTCCTGAATCCTTTTGGTTTGGAGTCGCGAGAAGAACTAGTCCTGACAGATTCATTGCGATTAAGCGAGTCGGTTCTCTCAGTAACGGCACCAGACTCGGGTATTGACTTTTCCTCTGACTGTTGGTCAATCGATTCATCTTTGGTCGAGGCAAGGTCCAACTTTGGAGGTGGTGGAGGTGGCAACGGTTCATATGACTCCATCGCATCACCCGGAAGCATAGAATGTCTCCTTGGGGGACCCGTGGTATTATAAGACGAGCTTAAGGTCTCTGTCGAAGCGGCCTTTGAACCATAACTGTATGGGAAATTTTGCTTTCTAGGTGAGATTTTGATCTGATGTGAGTTACCCGAGTGAATAGATGCGGCATCCCGCTTGTTGAACTTGATTGATCCATTTCTGACTGCCAAATCCCCACGAGGAGGAACTGCTTCTTGGTCATCAGCTAAAAATCGGTCGATTTGAACAGGCGAGTAGAATTCGCTTTCTTCGACATCTATGGTTCCATGGTTTTCCGCCTCAATTGGTAAGCTTCCCTCATCTGCTGTTGTTCTAAGTGATTTGACGTGCTTGGGGTTACCAGAAAAAGATTCATCCTTGTGTTTGTTCTCTCTCATAGAAGCCCTACTCTTTTGACTAAGGTGATCTGCTAACTCAGAGAGGTCAGAATCCAGCTTGGAAGCACGGACGGAGACTTTTCGTTTTTGGTCATCAGACAGAGTTTCAGAAGCAGGATTCGAGTGCGATGGCGTTAATGAAGGGGTAACCACTGACTTCCTTTTCTCCAGCAAACGCAAGCTTGGAGGTTCTGGTACCCATTCGGAAGAGATGTCGCTTTTTATTTCCTCGTCCCTCAGTAAATTCGAAATAACATCACTGAAATCTGGCTCGACGCCATCCACGTTACCTCTGGGAGAATCTGCAGCTATGGGGCTTTTAGCAACGCCCTGCAACGGAATGTGGGTTTGGAGTTCTTTCTCTGTGTCACCTGAGGAAATCGTCGATACATCTGCATCCGGTAAGGAATGCTCCTCTGTCTTGTTCTTTTTAGTCGCCTTTTCTAAAGGAGGAAACAGCGGCTTGAGTTCTTCCTCTTCAAATGTTTCATCCCCCGAGGTGGATAAGCTTGACGGGGTATGATCAGGTTCCTGGCGTACAACTTTTTCAGGAACGACCAGGTCTTGCACCTGAGACGTAACAGAAAGATTGTTTTCAGGTTCTTGGTTGGTAGAATTATCGAGGACGCCATTTGAGGGAACAATTTGTGACGGATCTTCAAGAGTGGCTTGGCTCTCTGTCAAGGCATTATTTGAGGGCAGGGGATTTTCATTAGGCGGCGAATCCGAGACAAAATCCCGTGGTGCGGGCTCTGGTTCATCGGCCTGTTCTACGTGACTTGTTTCGGAATCAGAGCCACTTGCTTCAATTGTTGTGTTGGAAGAAATATTTGAAACAGACAGATGAGGGATGTCAGGAGAATACTCGCTTGAGTTACCAGAACCTTGCGGGACCAATTGGTCATTCTCTTGGGGACCGTCCTCATCGTCACATGTTCTTGGCGAAGACTCGTCCAGAGACCCACCATCAGTAGACTTGCCACTCATGTCAATCTTTTCCTCGAACGTATCACCCTGGAAGCGGAAAACAGGCACACTTTCGACAGAGGATGGTGAAGACGACAGCGAGCCGTAATACTGCGACTTGCGTACTTGAAGCAACATTGAGTCATTGGGTGGTACAAACTGGGGAGAATTCACATAAGGGTCTCTAGCCTGCAGGGACCCGTTTTCCATCAGTACTGCCTCAGGGCCAACAGACTCGTCGATGGACGAAAGTGGAGAGGGATCTCTGGCAGTGCGGAAACTGGCCATGGACTCCGAGCTACTCCATGACTTCATTGTGGTCTCAAGGGCAGCCTCTGAGCCAGAGACCAGGGTCTGAGGGGTGTTTGAGTTTGACCTGTTCAAGTTGTAGTTGGAAATGCTGGACGGCGCCGAGTCCAGGCGGGCGGCACGCTCGTTCATTGCGGCGGCAGGGTCCGGGAACCCCGAAGGCAAAAACAGTTCCAGGCGCACGATGTTGGCAGCGTTTTCCGAGTACCTATTGTTGGTCAAAGAGAACAGACGGCCCTGAGCAGGGACGTGCTGTGGCGTCAACGTGGGCACTGACAGCAACACGGGCGAAGGTAGCTGGACATTGATATTAGTAGGGGTGTCGATTTTGGTGCTGCGCAAAGAGTGTACCAAGTCCTGCTTGCTCTTTTTGCGATGATGGGTGAACGTAGGGGGTCTGCTTATATAATTGCCGCCAGGGTTTGTGTCTGGGTAGTTGACGGGCATATTAGTATACTGATGAGGCACGGGTGGGCCGCTTTGAGGGCCGCCGTGAGGGCCAGCATGAGCGCCAGCATGAGCGCCAGCATGAATATGGGGGAACGACGGGGATGGGGCCGTCGGAGCCAGAACCATGGACTTCGAGCGAAGGGGTCTTTGTGGGAAATTGTGGTGGGGCGCGCCAGGGGCGCCTCGAGGGGTTTGCTCGTCAGGGATTCTCGCCGGGCGGGATCTTCGAGAGGGCGCCATTCGAGGAGTAAATACCTCGCCGTTAGGGAAACTGAAGGCCAGCAGTCTTGGAGACAGGTGATCATGTTTGCGCAGTTTTCGAGAAAACGCCTCGCCCCCAGATATGAGGCTTTCTGTGGAGAGGTCCTGGCGGGTAAGATCTGCGCTTTTGAATCGAGGGGTGCCAGTAGCCGCCGACGACGTGGAGGCAGAAGTAGATAGCGAAGTCAACGAGTGAGTTCTGGGCATGATGAGCGAGCGGCTAGAGTGTGAGTGATAAAATGTTTTTTTTTTTTCAGATGAACTGTTTTTTTTCCTTGTTGCTTTATCTCCGGGGGTCTTTTTGAAGAATGTTCTATTGTGTTGTTTTCTTATTGTTCTATGTATTTGCAACGCAGGATGACGCAGGGCATGTGGTACAGGGGGTATAAAAAAAGAGTGGAGGTGAAAGTACAAAAATGAACACCCTGAAAGTAAACGAAGGACAAGATAGGAGTATCAGCAAAAAGGTTATGATGGTGGTGATTTGTTACCCGAAGGAGTAAGATGATAGGATGGCTAAGAAATTTACCCGAGATTGTTTCGCGGCAGCCCCAGCTCTTTTTTTTTTTTGAGATTTCACCGGTTGTTGAGACAGATCTCTTACATATAGGCGTACGAGCAGCGGTTTTTTCCTTGTTTTTTTCGTTGCCTTCGCTGCCTTGCCTCACTTGCCTCGCCTTGCTCCTTGCCATGCCATGCCATGCGAAATCTCATTGGAGGCCCCAGTGAGAAACGGAGAATGTGAAAGTTGATGAATTATTCTTGTGTGATTATATTGAATACACAAAAGTCGTGGTGGAAAGTCGGGTGTTTGTGTTTCATATTTGTAAAGTGTCAGCACGGTTAGGAGAATCCAACTTTGTGTTTTGGCTTAGGGTTTTTGTTTTACCTTCTGGTCTGCCTGGTTCTGCGTTTTACCTTATCTAAATTAAATTGGTATTCATAACCTTTGGACTAGAGTGCGTGCGTGGCATTAGCAGCCTTGGGCCTGGCCTGGCCTGGCCTGGAGGAACTCCGGCCAAAAAGTGCGCGTGCGACCGCAACCATCACTGGCGCAGGAAAGAAGAATTGGGCGAAACGAAGAATGTGCATTTACGTTTTGACACAGATACCGTTCACATGCCTGGAATAGGAAGTTTTTGGAGCTTGTTATATTTTACAGCAACGTTTACGAAGATGAAGTTGTTTCAGAAAAAAAAACGTGGTACCCAACAAGTTGTGGATGGGCTCTGCTTATCATGGCAATACGGCTCGTGATACGTATCATCACGTGACAAGTGTAAACTGGACAAGTGTAAAGTGGACAAGTGTTAAAATGGTACATTCTCTTTAGTGCATCCTCCAAACCAATGGTTTTGGTCGTGTATGAAGCATTAACTACGGGGAGAAATAATTTAATGGGTAGTCCAATCCATGATAAACACTTAATTTTCGAATTTGACACTCTTCATCGGTACTTACACGAGAATATAGTATTTTCTAACTTCCCTCAGTGACGTGTCATTTCGGGAACTTGCGTCGCGCTCTTCACATGAGCCGCAATGTATGAGGTAGCAAAACTATTAGATTGCTATCTCATGGAATTGCCCGGGAAACTAGAATACTTCAAATTATTTTACCAAATTACGGGCCCGTTACGGACACAAGCACGGATTCCGGATTTCTTGGCAAGGTCGTGTCAAATAGGGAGCTAACCAGGACATCGGAGCAACCATCTGACTAACCATCTGACCAGTACATCTCCCGGAAAATTCACAAAATGAGGAAATCTCAGTGGCCGTTATAATTTGGCATCTTTTCTAGTGGCCCTAAAATTGTGAAACAAGAAGTAGAAAATTAAGTGGCCCAAAAGTGGGTACTAAAAGTGGGGGCCTTAAAGTTACCGGGTAAACTGTAAATCCGGCCACTTTCGAGAAATTAAAATTTGATATACCCAAATTGTGGCCTGCCAATGGTTAGGAATGTGGCACACACACTAAGCCACCTACTTTAATTGGGAAAGGTTGTTACAGAACTTTATCACGGTTCCCAACAAAAGTGTTTTTTTTTTTATCTCAAATTTTTATCTCGTAAGTATTCTACAACTTTCGGCCGAAAAGGGCTAAAAAATCTTGGTGTGGCAGAATTAGTCGCTACCTTTGTATTACTACTTGAGCGTCCCGTTATCCAGGTGCGCAAGGATAATTTAGTATCCGTCCATCGCCAAGTAGAAAGAACCTTTAAATGTGCACTGAATTTCTTAAGGTGCTACTTTTTTAAATGATTCCTTTTACCTTTTCACTTTTACCCGATTACCATATCCAAACTTTAAAGACCCTTCTTGACCTGAACATTGCGTGATCTAATACTTATTCTATTTGAGGCTATTCTCATGTTCAAAGCTGTAATTGTGGAACATATCTCCCCACGTAACGTCTCTCCCAAACAGCACAAATTTTCTTCGCACAATGGCCGGTATCATTTATGAACAAAATTAAAGGTAGAAATATAACGAAAAAAATAGAAAAAAGTTGTTTTAAATTTCCCACTAACATTCTAGGATCATAATAATAATACCCAACTTGGTCTCTCTATAGTGTCTAAACCCACCAGAAACATCTTCCATTTAAAAAATCAACCTTCATTATTAAATACAATTGCCCAAATAGAGTCACATTTGTGGACATTGTTCCCCCACCCTAGTGACCGAAGATTCTTGCAGCCAAATGGAAATAACGCGCATCGTGGAACGCAAACGGCTGGAAGAAGATTCCTGCTTCGTAAACATTTAGACTACAGAAGAATATAAAAGCTTATTTTCAACATATCTACAGTATTTGTTCAAAGATAGACGCCATGCGTGGTGCCGTGCGATGCAAAGGCTTCAGTAGAGATAACTGTGGCTAGATTGCAAAACACGATAAGGAATAAGCCATATGACAAGCTAGGGTACTATCTTTATGTGGCTTCATGGTATATATTGCCGTATTTCTTGAGCACAAAAGAACAATTGAAATTCCAGAAGTCACATAACTGTCATGACATCAAAGAAGCCCCAGTCAAATTTCAATATTACTAGTGTTCCTTCAGAGGACGACAGCTCCAGGGTACTGGATACTTTGAGAGAAATCATTTCGCATCCATTCTCCATCAACGATGTAGCTGACGAATTCAGCCCAGATCAAAAATTTTACATCTTGAAGAAGCTCAACTATGATACATTGGTTTCCATGGACGAGCTCCCTGTATCTGCCACTTATTTGTTAAGTAAAATCGAACATTTGCGCGTGGACGAGGCAGTGAGTATTCTTCAGCAGTTTGTGGCTGAACACTCCGATGATGTTAACGTCAAAACCAAAGATTTTGAATTCATTGAGAAGTTACTTGCTTCGGCGCCTTCACCTTCCGAAACTGAAAAATTGAAAAGCGAAAAGGAATGGCACGATCTTGGTCACGCTGAGTATGATATCTTTGACTGGGAATTGCAGGTCAAAACAGAGGCAGGCATCATTGAGTTCCACTCGCCTTATGCTGAGGTCCGAGCAGTTACTGAGCCCTATGATAATCTGGACTTGCCCTGTGAAACACTTAGAGTGTATATTGTTGGAATCATCTGGACTGCCATTGGGGCATTCATCAACGAATTTTTTACGGAAAGACAGCCCTCTATCTCTTTAGATACGGCGGTTGTGCAGGTATTTCTCTACCCTAGTGGGATGTTGTTGGCATGGGTTTTGCCCAAGCGTAAGTTCAAAGTCTGGAAGTGGACTGTGGATTTGAACCCTGGCCCATGGAATTATAAGGAGCAGATGTTGGCTACGTTATTCTACTCTGTTTCTAGCGGAACACCCTATGTCTCCTATAACATTCCAGTGGTCAAAATGGACATGTTTTACGGCGTCAAATGGGCCACCTGGGGCTACCAAATCTTGTTAATTTTGGCCACAAACTTCATGGGCTTTGGATTTGCAGGAATCATGAGAAAATTTGCTGTTTACCCCACCCGAGCCATCTGGCCGAGTGTATTGCCCACGCTCGCGTTAAATAAAGCGTTGTTGCAGAATGAGCCCAAGGAAAACATCAACGGTTGGAAAATCTCCAGATACAACTTTTTCCTTGTTGCTTTTATTGGATCTTTTTTCTACTTTTGGTTCCCGGACTACATTTTCCAGGCACTTTCAACTTTTAACTGGATCACATGGATCTCTCCAAATAACGCAGCGTTGGCCGTTGTCACTGGTTCTGTGGGAGGTTTGGGCCTTAATCCAATCACCACTTTTGACTGGAACGTGATCAGTTACAACTCTGCGTTGATCATTCCGTTCTACTCTCAGTTAAACCAATACATTGGCAGTATTATTGGCTTTTTTGCCATTCTTGGCGTCTGGTACTCCAACTATAAATGGACTGGCTACTTGCCTATCAATTCCAATGGTTTGTTCACCAACACGGGAAAATCTTACCTGGTAAGCAAGATCCTCAACGATAACAACCTAATGGATCAGGAAAAGTACAATTCTTACGGGCCACCATTTTACACCGCGGCAAATATGGTCAGTTATGGAGCCTTCTTTGCGCTCTACCCTTTTACTGTTCTTTATGTGGGATTAACCCAATGGAGCCATATTAAGTTTGCGTTCGGGGGTCTTTGGGGAGCGATCCGAAACTTCAAGAAATCAACATATGAGGGGTACCACGATTCATTTTCCAAGTCTATGAGAAAGTATAAGGAAGTTCCCGAATGGTGCTTTTTGATTGTTTTGTTGGTTTCCATTATACTTGCCATAATTTGTATCAAGGTTTACCCCATGGAAACACCAGTGTGGAGTATCTTTTTCGCACTAGGAATCAACTTTGTATTTTTGATTCCCCTCGCACTTGTTTATTCCATCACGGGGTTCAGTTTTGGACTTAACGTCTTGGTGGAGTTGATTGTGGGGTACGCCTTACCAGGAAACGGAATGGCGTTGATGTTTATCAAGGCTTTGGGGTACAACATCGATGGACAGGCCCAAACCTATATCACCGACCAGAAAATGGCACACTACCTAAGGATTCCACCCAGGGCCTTGTTCAGAACACAGATTCTATCCACGTTAATCTCCAGTTTCATCAGTTTGGCGGTTATCAACTTCAGCATTAACAATATTAATGATTATTGCGTGGTGGGTCAGCCACAGAAGTTTTCTTGTCCTAGTGCACGGACCTTCTACTCTTCGTCGGTTATTTGGGGAGTCATTGGTCCGAAAAAAGTGTTTTCTGGGCTCTATCCGATTTTGAAATGGTGTTTCTTACTTGGGTTTTTGCTTGCGCCTTTCGTGTTTTTGGTCAAGAAGTATTTCAAACGATACCAGGCAATCAAGTACTTTGAGCCGGTGTTGATCATTGGAGGTTTCTTGATTTACGCCCCTTACAACTTGTCTTATTATACTCCTGGTCTCATTGCGTCCTACTTCTTCATGTATGTGATTAGAAACAGGTACCTCAACTGGTTTAAGAAATATAACTTTGTGTTATCTGGTGCTTTGACGGCGGGTGTTGCTTTCAGCAGTATTATCATTTTCTTTGCTGTGCAGTACCATGAGATCGATATTGACTGGTGGGGAAACAGCGTTCCTTATGCTGGCCTCGATGGAGGTAGTTTCTCCAATTTGGATGCAACCACAGCACCCGGCGGGTACTTTGGCCCAAGAAAGGGTCACTACCCATAGGTTTTTGTGGAAGATGGGTTAGGGTGTTTAATATAGAGTTATTGGGTACCTTTGATAAACTTGCTTCCTTTTGTTTGTTGTTTTAATATAATGTTTTTTAAAAGAGGGTTTTCTTGGGGTGTGAATATGGCTCATAACAGAAAACCATCATGTTACGTACTTCATGTCTATTGCTCAAGGTTATTGAGGTTTGGT
>JAJMIV010000340.1:0-14557 GCA_030563445.1 Metschnikowia gruessii
CTGTTACTCATCATCTTCTACTATCAATTTTCAGATTTAAACACTATTTCTGACAGTTCATGTTATTAGCCTTTTACGGTAACACCTAGGCTATTCCCCGGAGTAGGACATAAAGTTTTAGAACTGTGAGATTTTATTATCTGTTTGATTTTATTATCTGTTTCATTTTATTATCTGTTTCATTTTCTGTGGACTTCCGAAATTTCCCATCAGTAACAGTGTTGATTGGGGTGGATATATTGACTAATTTTTTTACTAAAAATCTTTGAGAATTTTGCTGATATCCATATTTAGTTGCACTAGTATCGAACTAAAAAAATATATATTCTCGATTTTTTTTTTGAAAGCTAGGGTTGGAGCTGGCCCGCCTCTCGAGAGCCCTTCCCCGTAAAATTATATTTTTGGACATCTTCCTGGACTCTAACACCATCGTTTTCAGAGTCCACGCTTCTGGGTTTAGTCAGGTATCTAAATCATCAGTTTTGCTTGAATTAGGGGGTACTCCGACAAGCGGGGTATTGTAAGCGGTTGATACCACGCTCTAACAGCACATTCTCTTTAGTGAGCACCTATTGTTAACCTCTTTCAACAAACACAAAGAAAAATTAAATATAATGTTCAGTCCCGGCGATTCAAGGATACAGTATTGGAAGAATATTGACGTAAACGAAAAGTCCTAGAATCTATGGGACCTCTTCATCCTCGCTTGAGATCAAAAGGTACATAATCTCGCACATTACTCCAGAGCCTAGACCTCACTGATTCAGCAGCCGTTACGCCATCTTGATCATTCTTTCCGTCCACTTGCACAAAATGTACAGAATTGGCAATAATCCTTATTTAGCCTCTGAGTAAGCCTCTTGCCTTGAGAATAATCAAAATTCTGATCGTACTCGGCCGAGTCTGTTTCGCCGTGACTCTGTTCACCCGAGAAAATTAGATTCATAAGGAGCAGAAATTGCCATCATAGAGAAGAAATCTTTCGCCATCCCACAAATGATGGGATACAACCTATCCGGGATCTCATATGTAAAAGCCAAGAACAGATAGAGGGCGTGGGTACCGAAATTTAGCTATGTATTGCCGAATTTCGTTCTCTTTGTTGTCGCCTAGTTTCTTGCATATATCGAATTGATATACTAGGATATATGGTTTTAGTAAAGTTGGTCCCGAGTCAGAATCGTCATCTAGTAAACCGCAAATATATTAAAATATAGCTCAAAATGTTTGTCGCTAAATTTCCCGCTTTACTAATTTTTATCAACACTGGTTTTCATTAATTGGGATTATTATGGAAACTCGTCTGGCAAATTTCTAGAAAAAAAAAGTTTTTCTCGTTAGTTTATCCTGGCTGCAATAAAATACTGAAATTGTCAGTGAATGGGAATTAATATTTGGTCACGTCGCACTCTCCATGCACCATCCACTGAAATAATTGAATGTGTTATACAGCTCCACCCACTGTTCGAACAAACCAACACTTCCAACACTCCAGTATCACTTTTACTGAAGTCAATTTTAACCAGGCCAGTCACATAGTTAAGATTTTAGAATAAAAAAATTCCCATCCTTATTCTTCGCAATAAAGACCCCTTTGGTAGTCCCTTTCCAAGGTCCACAACCGTTTCGCGTGATGTAAAAATGAGATCGCCTCACCCGAAAAAGACCAAGCCCTTAATGCTCTAGGACCTAAGTTCCTGATTAAAAGCAATAGTGGGTGGTTGCTAAGAAATAAGCAAATACCCCGAGAAAAAGCGAAATAATTCACAAGAAAAAATAATCACGCAAAAAAAGAAAAAGTACAACCACCACTCTTTCGAGATAACCAACACCTGAATATTCCATTTTGGAATGTGCGCTCCACACACACCCAGTCAGGAAATAACCCACACAATACGCAACGGTTAAGCGGAAACTAAAACAATTGAAATTACACGTATCAAGAATTCACACATATAAGAAAAAAATAAAGTCAAAATTATCTCTCAACTTTACACTGCGTAACAATCTCTTCTTTCCTTGATGTACACCAACACCCACCACCGACCGCTGAACCCTTCTTCATTTTATTTTCTCACCTCCGCCCAAACACGCCGCTGTCCTGCAGGGCTCGTTGCTCAACCTGCCCGAAACCGTCACGCCAAAACTTTTTTGCTGTTGTTATTCCTTCCTCCTAAAACTTAACATTACAATGGTACGTACAAAATTGCACAAGTGAAACGGAAATAGAACAAAGAAATCAAACGAAAAAGAAAAACAAAAACAAAAACAAAATGTCATAACCGTTTCTCCGCATAATTTCACGGTGGGGGTTTGGATCGAAGTCACATGTCCACGTGTCAGATCTGATCATAGCCGCCAGAGATACACAACGGTAACTACACCACCCATTTTACAATTAGAAAACAAAAGAAAAAATGGTAAAAGCAAAGAGGAAATAAGTGCCCCCTTAAATGACTTGAGGCCGGATGACGGAGCATACGGTCACACGCTGCGGGTATTTCAGGGAATCGGACCTTGTTTCACAATCGCAGAAGCCACCGAAAACACATACGGTTGTTGTAAAATTTGTTTCAGGCTGTTTCAGGATGGTTTCAAATGTGTTTCACGTGTGTTTCACAAGTTTTGGAGACGTGTTTCATGCTGTCTGAACCCCTTTCTACAGCTATTCATTGCGTTAAGAATGTGGTGACCCTGGGCCGTGGTCGACCTTGCGCGTTTGTTTCCCACCTAGACCAGGTCTCTGCATATCCTGCCACGTCTCCTTCCATTTGCTATTGTTGCCATTTTACCCGACAAACACCGAGTTTTGAATTACCGGATTTATCTGTTTCCTTGCTCGATTGTTTTTTTCTTGTGTTTTCTTAGTTTTTCCTCCACTCCCTCAGTGACTTTTTTTAACGACTCCTTAGACCGTTACTAACATGACCAAGGCCGAAAAATTATCCGAAGAACAAATCGCCGAATTTAAAGAGGCTTTCTCCTTATTCGACAAGGACAGCGATGGAAAGATCACCACCAAGGAGTTGGGTACGGTCATGAGATCGTTGGGCCAAAACCCCTCCGAAAGCGAATTGACGGATATGATCAACGAGGTCGACACAAACAGCGACGGCTCCATTGACTTCCCGGAGTTCTTGACCATGATGGCTAGAAAGATGAAGGACACGGATTCCGAGGCGGAGATTGCCGAGGCTTTCAAGGTGTTTGACAGAAACGGAGACGGTAAGATCAGTGCCGCCGAGTTGAGACACGTGTTGACCTCCATTGGTGAGAAGTTGTCTGACGCCGACGTGGACCAAATGATCAGAGAAGCCGACACCAACAACGACGGCGAGATCGATATCCAGGAATTCACCCAATTGTTGGTTGCCAAATAAGACCGTCGCCGCTTATTCTCTATGCTGGACGTTAGAGCCGGCACTCCTCACGACTAAAATCCCGACGTTCTTCGCGCTTGTTATATCCCCACAAGTTCTAGTATTATGTTTTTAACTTAATGTTCGCCCGCTTTCAAGGGGCACTGCTACTTATTTCTTCATATCGATAATTTTGACTTGTTATATACGTGTTAATACAAATATTGAAGATCACCTGTATTATCTTCTGGTACTGGGCACCCGGGAAAACGACCTGCTGTAAACACTCGACGAAGGTCTCGGGTACGCATGTCTGGTGGACGCTTCGTATCCCATGTTTGGATCGAACTTATCCTCGTCCTCTTCATCGTCAATCCGATGTACGTCATGACTGTCAGGCGCTGAAACTGCTCTATTCGATGGCACGTGCCCGAAATTAAGCTCATTAATGTTCCTGTTAACAAGATACCTCAACGCATTGTACCACGTGTTGTGGCGTTGTCTGGTTGGACACGTGATCTTGATAGACTTGGACTTGCTGTGAATAATGATACTCTTGTAGTGAAGTCCAGTTGGAAGAGGATTGTTATCCTCGACACTTTCCACTCTATCGATGGCCATGGCCTTTGTCTTTACCTCCGCTGGATTGGTCAAAACAGGGTTGGAAGACGACCAGTAAAGCGTCAATGAGTAGGGATGTACCCAGAAGTATCTCTCATGACGACTGGACGAAATGGAACTCAAAGGTCCAAGCTTTCTGTAGTACTTGAACAAGTATTCTCCAATCACCACTTGGGTAATCGCAGGGATCATTGACCGGTCAGTGAATGAGATGTTAGTTGGAATGGACATTCCTGCAATAGACTCAACCACGCTCTGGTGAGAGTCCACCGTCAAATTCGACCGCATCGACCTTGAAGTTGGGAAGCTCGACCTGGCTGGTGGCTTTGAAAGCGAACTCAACATTCCAATAGAAGTAGTTGGCGAGAACATATTTCCCTCGTCGCTATCCAGGTTGAGAACAGGGGTCTTGGGAAGCGGGCTCTCTTTCACATAGCCTCTCTTCTCGGCATGTTGTCTGAACACATCATCACTTACCTTCTCGATGTTCAAAGGTTCCAGCCTACTCAATTTCTGGTAATAAGTGGTTGGAATAAGCGTCACCTTTTCAGTATCGGGCGTGCGTACCAATGTAGTAGGAACAAATGAGTTTCTAGGAACACAGATCAAGTTCCAGTCTTTGGCAGCCTCGACAAACAAACTCTTGTCTTTGATGGTTTCCTTTGCTCTCTTCAACTCATGGAATTGTGAACCTGGCACAACACTAAATCCCAACTCTTCGGCTCTTCCACGCAAGTCTTTCTCGGATAAAGTCTTGCTTTCTTCAGCAGAACTCTTCAATTGCTGGTACTCTTTCTTACCCAACACAACCATATCGAGTCTTCTCAGGTTCTGTACAAGCGATGCCTTGGTAAGCTCACGCTCGGGTTGTTGACCTAAGCTATGGATCTTTGAATCTTTTTCGATCAAACTTTGCTTAAGCTTGGTCAATTCGGCAGATGGCAAAACAGACAACGAGAGACCTGCGGCGGCCTTTCCGATCATGTCCTTATCATTGTGAATCTTAGACTTCTCCAAGACATCCTCATAGACTGGGCGCTCAATGCATACCATGCCCAACCGCTCAGCAGTCAGTTTCAACTCCTCTGGGTTTAATGCAGGAGCCTCTTCAGCATCAACAGTGTCTGAGGAAGGGGAGTCTAGTCTCACCTTGAAGCCCTTTTGCTCTAACCAAGCAATAACTTCCTCAGTAGGAGACAAAGAATCATCTGGTTTCTCTTTATTCACCACGATTAATCCCTTGGAACGAGCTGTCTCAGCAAATTGTTCAGGGGAAGCCGCAGTAGAATTGGATTGCAAGAAAGCGTATTTGACTTTTGGAACAACCTCATACCCACGGGTACGCAATTCATCCTTGACAGCATCAAGTTCTTCTTCGTCCGATGGCAATCTAAAGGTTTTAGCTTCCTGCAACTGCGACAAGAGATTTTTATGTTCATTCTCATCAACCAACACTAATCCCTTTTCTTGTGCAAGGTCCTCCACACTTCTCGCACTCTGGGTCTTGAGTTTCTCATGCTCTGAAAGAGGGATCATGACGAGTGCAGAAGCCCGGGCCTTTTCCACTAAGTAATCCTTAGAGGGCGAGTTGACTTTACCACGCAATTGCTCAAGTTCACCCGAATCAATGACCGCAAGGTTTTTCTTTTGCGCTTTCAACTCCAACGGCTCTTCGCATTCTTTCTTCATCTGCACGTACTCATCCGAGGGAACAATAGCCAATCCAAGTTTCAGAGCACTTTGGCTGAGTTGCTCGATCGATGGTTTGTTCGCCTTGAGAAGCATTGCGTCATACTCATCATTGGAAATGACCTTGAGATTCTTACCCGCGATATGATCATCAATAGTTCGATTTGCATTCTCGTTGAGTTGCACGAGGTCCTTGGAATTCACCATCTCGTGTCCATGGACAGCAGCTGCAGATTTGATATCCGAAAGCGTTGGCAGGTGAGCCTTCGAGTGAAGAACATCAAATTCTCCCACTGGGAGAACCATCAATCCGGACTGTGCCGCTCTTTCCTTGAGCGTATACGAAGCTTCGCGTTTCAACTCTGCCAAGGCTGTTTTTTCCACCAACTCTTTGTCCAAGACACTGGCCTTGGATGTCAAATACTCGAGGGATGGGTTCTCCAATTTGGAGACCAACTCTTGATGTTCAGCGATCGGCAAAACCACCATGTTGGCCTCCAGAGCCTTATCCTCTACGGTCTTTGTGGCCTCTGTCTTCAATTCTGCCAATTCCTTCTCGGTTGTTGCTGCGTAACCATGCTCTTGAGCAAGCTCTTTCATACCATCGACACTCAAAGATTTTTCGTATTCTTTAGAATCAAGAATTACCTTTTGATCCTTGGCGGCCTTTGACTCAAGAGTCTCTTCGGATGATTCCTTCAATGCATGGTACTCTGCTGCCGGAATGGCAACTAACGACATCTTCAGTGCCTTGTCATGGACTGATTCTTCCAGTTTACTTCTGAGTTCCTTGTATTGCTCCTCTGGCACCAACGTACAATTGACCTTTGCTGCTAAGCCTTCAAGAGTCGCCACTTCAGGGGTCTCAATGAACTTCTCGAGCAGCTTCAACTTTTCAGTGTTTTTGTTCAAGCCCTCGAGCGAAGCCTTCTGTATCACAGCCATTCCCGCAGCATCTGCCTTAGACTCCAAAGATTCGTTGGCGTCAGCTACCAACCTGCTATGTTCTTCATCAAGAATCACCCGTGATTTATGTTCCTTTGCCTTTTGAGCCAAGAAACTCAAGTCGGGAGCCTCAAGTTTCGACACTAAAGCTTTGTGCTCATCCTTTGGCAACGACACGAGACCAGCCTTTTCAAGTTTTGTAGAGAGTGGTTCAGTAAATACCAAGTAGTCTTCCTTGGAAACGACTTTATGGTTCAAGCCTTCAGCATTTTCGGTCAAGTATTGCACTGTTGGAGACTTGATCTGTTTCACCAATGAATCATGGTCATCTTGCAGAATAACGAGACACTTCTGAGCGTCCGCCTTTTCACGGAGATAATCAATCAGGGGGCTAGCCAACGATTTTTGTAAGTTCTCGTGCTCTTTTGTAGACAAGATTATACATCCATCTTCAGCAGCCAATTCGCCAACCGTCTTTGAGTCCTTCTTGACCAACCGGTCGTATGTTGCCAGCTCCACCAATTTCTGTCCCTTTGCTTCTGCCTGCTTGCGCAAGTACTCGATGTCGGGACTTTGGAAAGATTTCTCGACCTGGTCTAAATCCTTAGCTCTGGTGGACGTCAAGAGAGCATAGCCGAGGCCAGTCGCACGCTCTTCAATCACTTCAAGGGGTGGAGATTTAGCAAGCTTTTCCTTTTCTTTGAAACTAGCAACCTGGTCAGAAGTCAAGAGTTCAAGACCGTGGGTAGATGCCTTCGATCTCAAATAATCAACAGATGGAGATTCAAACAAGCTCTTCGTCTTCTTGAGAGATTCCAACTCATCCGTAGACACAACATCTGCATTGTGAAGTGCAACCTTCTTCGAAATGTATTCAAGCGATGGCGATTGGTGCTCCTTCTCCAAGTTGGAGATTTCCTTAGATCTATCATCTGAAATGAGGACGTGTCCAGAACCAACCGCTTTCTCGTGTAAGTGTTCAAGAGTAGGCGAGTTTGCGCACTTATGCATATGGTCATACTCTTCAATTGGAAGGAGTTTGTGACCCTGTGACTTCGCATTCTCGGATAAGTACTCAATTGATGGTGCGCGGAACACCTTCTCGCATCTTTGTAACTCAGACAATTCAGAAGAAGGAACGACTCTCTTATCAAGGGCTTCTGCATGCTTAGTGAGATATTCAAGGCTTGGATCATCAAACTGTGATTTGATTTTTTCGAGTTCAACCAATTTCGAAGTTGGAAGAAGAGTCCTTTCGGCAGATTCAGCGTGTGTTTGCAAGTATTCCAATTTAGGAGATTTGTAAGACGACTCGGTAGACAACAAAGACTCGAGTCTAGCAGCCTCGACAATTTCACGCTTGTTTGCCTTTGCGTGTTTCTCCAAATACTCAATCGAAGGCGAATTGTACTTCTTCTCGGTTTCTTTAAAGCTCTCAAGTTCGGTCAAAGGAACCGCTTCCATCGATTTACTGTGCAATTTCTGCACCAAAAAGTCAAGACTAGGATCAGTTGAAGTGGAGCGTAAGCTCTCAAGCTCCAGAGAAGCGACGACTTCGTGTTCATGCTTCTTTGAGTGTTTCTTAAGATACTCGAGCAGCGGCTCTTCGAGTTGCCTATTCAAAAGAGCTAGTTCGGCCGATGGCAAGAGCACCAATTTCTGGGCCGAAGCTTTTTCGGTTAAGAACTCCTTCGAAGGGTTCTTAAAGGTCTCTTGAAGCTTCTCGAGTTCGGTGGATGGGACGATTTCCTTTCCAGAGAGTTTAGCTTTTTGCACCAAGTATGCATCATTTGGATTCTCCAAAGATTCACGCAAATCTTTATACTTCAGCTCATTCACGAGAACATAATCCTTCTCCTTGGCCTTTTCTTGCAAGAATTCCAAAGATGGCAGGAGTGAGATTGAGCTTAAGTTGTCATACTCCTCGTTTGTGATAAGCTTCATGTTGGCAATTCTCTCTTTGTCCTCAAGATGCTTCTGGAATTCCAGGCTTGGTACTGCAACATATCCGTGCGAGGAAATGTTCTTGGTGAGGAAGTCAAGCTTTGGATTTTCGATCGATCTTCTCAATTTCAAAAGATCATCTTTCTCTACAACTTCATGGCCCAAGCGATCTGCATGCGTAGTGATGTGATCAATTCCAGGTTTTTCGGCCAAGGTTTGAAGGTCTGCGAGCTCCTTCTTGGGGATAGTGGCCAAGCCAAGTTGACGGGAGGTCTTCTGGACATGGTCCACACTTGGGGTATGGGCAAGAGCCTTCAAATCATCATAGTCAGACTCTGGGATCACAAGACAGCCGTGTTTCGATGCCTTTTCCGTGACATGTTCAATATCCGGCTCGTTAGACAACTTCTTGAGTCCAGTGTACTCTTCTGTTGGCAAGAGAACATTCTGGTGTTTCTTTGCCAATTCCTTGACCCGGTCGAGGTCTGGTTTCTCGGCAAGATTCTTCAATGTCTCATACTCGGTGAGAGGCAAGATCTTATGGTCGCGAACGCTTCTCACCTTCATAATGTGTTCGAGAGGTGGATCATTCGCCAATTTCTGAAGATTCTCGAGTTCTGAAACAGGCAACAACTCCTGCTTTTGTTTATGAGCATGATCCCTCAACTGTGCAAGAGTTGGTTCATTTGCTTGTTTGACAAGAGTATCATATTCATCCTTGTGCACGACAACATGCTTGAGAGCTAGAGCCAGTTTCACGACATCACTAAGGCTTGGTTCGTGGGCGAGCTTCACGAGATCATCATGTTCTTGTTTAGGAACCACTACATGACCGAGCGAAGCAGCAGCTTTCTCGACCTGAGCCAAAGTTGGGGTGTTGACCTGTTGAAGAAGTTTCTGGTGAGAATCCTCCGAGATCACAACAGACGAATGGCCCTTGGCCAACTCCACGGCCCTAGACAAGGAGGAGTCCGATGCAAGCGATGTAGTCTTTTCAAACTCCGACTTAGGAACAATCACATGGTTGTGGCCGGTGGCTAACTGACCAACGCGATCGAGCGAAGGTTTATGCGCAAGATTCTTGAGTCCATTATAGTCATCCGTAGGAACAACAACATGTTTATGAGCGTCGGCGCGGTCTTGAAGGTGAGAAACTGTTGGATTGAGTGCCTTTTGTTTCATAGACTCGTATTCTGGAACCTTCACAACCATGGAGTCATGTTTAGAAGCCATCTTTTCAATATGGTCAAGACTAGGATCAAAGGCAAAGCGCACCGTCTCTTCATACTTCGACTTTGGTGTAACAACTAGATCCTTCTTCTCGGCCGCTTCCTTGATTTGCGGCAATGAGGGTCTCAACGCCAACTCTTCAATCTCAGAATACTTTTCTTTTGGAAGCACCACGAGACCCTTCTCTGCTGCCTTCTTTTCGATGTATTCGGAACCAGGAGACTCGATATTCTGTTTCATGGTTTCGAGTTCTTTCAGGGCCACCAAAAAGTGACCAGAAGAGGCGGCGAAGTTCTCAAGTTCGACAATTGTGGGTTCCTTGGATTTCCTCTGCAACTCTTTCAATTCATTGGACGCAACTGCCACAAGGCCCAACGTCGCTGCACGAGAAATAACAGTTTCCTTCGAAGGGGCCTTGGCGTCGTTGTTGAGCTTTTCAAGATCCGACTTAGGTAAAGCCACAAGTCCCAACTTGGTAGCAGCCTCTTTGACGTGAGTCTCTGGAGGATTGTTCGCTAAAGTTTGAAGATTCTTGAATTCTGAATCCGGCACTGCGACCAAACCAACTTGGGCAACCTTGGACTTTATGTAGTCAGCCGAAGGAGATTCCACTTGCAATTGCAATTTCTTGAGCTCGTTTCCACTAATTGCTACCATATCGTAAAGTGCAGCCTTTTCAGTCAAGTATTCGAGAGCTGGCTTCTGGAATTTTGAGGTAGTCAACAACACATGATCCTTGTCCTTGGCTTTATCTTTGATGAAATCTAAAGGTGGCGACTCAATAAGAGTTTGGGAAGTCTCATGGGTACTTCTTGGGATGACAACCATATCCAACAGTTTTGCTTTTTCGGCAATATGGTCAAGACTTGGCTTGTCAGCTTTGTCTCTGATAGAAGAATACTCAGCTTCCGAAACCACAACTTGATTGTGAGATTTTGCCTTTTCGATGACATGTTCCAAGCCAGGGGCGTGGGCCAATGAACGTAACGAATCGTAATCAGTCTTTGGAACAATCGCCATCTTTGCCAGTTCTGCCTTTTCCTTCAATTGCTCGACAGTCGGCTTGTTTGCTTGTTGCTCCAAAGCAGCAAGTTTCTCACGGGCGATGATTTCATGACCTAATCCACCACAGACATGTTCCATATGATCCAACGAAGGCTCTGCTGCCGACTTTTTAAGCTCTTTGTGCTCATTGACATCAACGAGAAGCAAATTATGAGAGGTAGCTTTCTCTGAGAGTTCTTCGGTGGTGGGCGACGATGCCTTTCTTTGAAGCTCTTCTAACTCGGTTCCGGGCACGGCAACAAGTCCGTTCTTTTGAGCGTGAGTCTTGATTGCGTCAACCAGAGGATCGTTGGCACCCTTGTCTAAACTTTCAAGGTGCTTAGTGGGCACAACACTTAATCCCAAGAGTGAAGCCTTCTCGATCAAGTGTTCTTTATCAGGGGAGTTGGCGGAAACCTTCAACTTCTCGTGGTCTTCTTCAGGTAAGATGCTCATATTCAAACTCTTAGCCTTTTCACGAAGATGGTGTTCGTCTGGTGTGTGGGCAAGCGACCTTAACTTGGAATGCTCCTCACTTGATACCAACACGTGACCGAGAGATTTTGCCTTTGAATTCAAGTGATCAACGCTTGGGGCATCTGCAATCTGCTTCATCTTTTCGTACTCGGATCCCTTGACCAATTTGTAGTTCTTCTCTTCGGCCTTGGTGGCTAAGTAATCGACCGAAGGTTCACGGGCCTGTTTAAAAAGCGTTGTGTACTCGGGACCTGAAAGGGTGACGAGCTGGTGCTTTTAAGCATGCTTTTGAACATGTGAGAGGCTTGGCTCGTGTGCGAGTTTTTGCAAAGTTTCGAACTCCTTTTCAGGTGTGACAGTATAGCCGACGGCCTTTTCTCTCACGTGCTCGATAGAAGGACTGTGGGCCAAGTTTTCGAGATTCTGAACCTCGGTCTCAGGAAGAACCTTGTGGCCCAAGGAAACAGCTCTGGATTTCAAAGTATCCAAGTCTGGTTGCTTCAAATTTTCGTAATCATCGTTGGACAAAACCAAATGGTCGCGCTTAGTAGACATGCTCTTGAGGTGCGAAACAGGCGGATTGTTGGCCAAATCTTGCAAGTTTGTGTACTCCTTCTTCTCAATAATGACGCGGTTCTGGTCTTTAGCATGCTTGCTCAAAGTATCCAAGTCAGGCGACTTGAGACTCGCAAATTGATCTCCAGATAACACCTTAAACCCGAGAGCCTCAGCCTTAGTTGTGATATCTGAAATGTTTGGGTTGTTTGCTTTGGTCTCCAACTCGTCGATGTATTCAGATGAAGACATGAAGAAACCCATCTCGTTTGCCTTCTTGGTGAGGTATTCCTTAGAGGGCTGTTCGTACTCGGTTTCTAGACTCTTGAGGCGTTTGTACTCGTCGTTTGGTACGGGGTATAAGTTTGCCGCCTTGCATCTGGAAATCAAGAACGACTCAGGGGGTGACAGAATCAATGCGTCACTCTTTCTGAGACTAGCCAAATGCGAAGACTCCACTGGCTCGTATCCCTTCGTCTTGAGATGTTCACAAAGGAAACCAAGCTCGGGGTTTTCATACTTGCTCTTGACTTCTTTCAACTCCTCAAGCGCCTCGCCTGGGATTGTCACAATACCCTTGGCAAGCAATCTAGCATTCATTTCGTCTTCACTCAAAAGCTGGTCGTGCTCCTTCTTACTCAATAACACGTAGCCCTTGTTCTCGACGACAGTTGTGAAACGCTCGGAGTTCATGCTGGAAACATCGTTATACTCAAGCTTAGCATAGTCATCCAGAGTCAAAAGCACCAAGTTATTGTCACGAGCAAATTGCTGGACTTGCGCTTCGGTGATGGGTTCGGCAGCTCTGGAAAGTTCTTGTGAGAGTACTCTCTGCTTGGATGGTTTCTTTGGGGCTTCGAAATCCAGCTCAGAGCTGTCCGTGTCGTTGAGGTACGAGTTGGTTCTCTTGAGTTCCAGGCCGATTTCAAGGTCTTCAGGGAGTTCTTCAGGAATGTCCTCATCGGACTCTTCAATGACACGGCGCGATGGTTTGGAAGGCGTAGAGCCTCCGGCATCCCCACCAATGAAGTTCTCCCAATTGTCCTCCTGTGGCCAAGAGGATCCACCAGATGGTGATTCCTGCTCCAGGTCATTCAAGATGATGTACTTGGAGTTTCTCTTTGCAGGCAGGAAAAACGTCGACGTTCTGGCCGAAACAGGGGGCTGCACGGGCTCCTTATACCTGACTTTACGGGCGCTTTTAGGGGTATTTCTCGAGGATGTGGTGGGGGCATTTTTCAACTTCAAAAGCGCCGCTCTGAGACGCGAAACTGTGCGCGAAGAATGGGCCAAGTTGGCCTTGAGCGTTTCCACCTCCAAGTCAGAACTCTCGGGGTTGATAACCGATGGAGCAGCAAGGAAATCTGCGGAATCCTTGAGAATGTTATCGAAGTCCAAGCCATCCACTGATACGTCAGCGTCAGCGGCAAGAGCGGCGGCAGGATCGGGCAGGGGCTTATCAGGGGCCTTCTCTGCCTCAGCCGCCGACTCATAGTCGACAACCTTCGCGTGCAATGCATCGTTCTCGTCGTTGAGCTCGTCAATACGCGTGTTCAACTCAGCAAGGCGTTTTTGCAAAGAATCTTGCACCAAACGGAGGTCCGAGCTCAAGGTAGCTGACTTCATCTGGTGCTCGTCGTTGTCACGCTGCAAATTGGTGATACGGAGGGTGTTTTCATTGTGAGTACGGACCAACTTCTCGTTGGCCGAACGGAGCGCATCCAATTGCTCAGAAAGCTCCGAAACACTGGTCTCCAACTCCCAGTTTTTGTCGCGGAGATCGAGCTCGTTGTTGGCGGCAAACGTACGCGTCTGTGCAAGTGTAGAAACCTTCGTTTTGTACTCATTAAGCTCGTCTACTTGGCTCTTCAACTTGGCCTTGATGTTGTGGTTCTCTGCAGTCAACCTACGGCACTCGCTAAGCAAGTTTTCACTGAGTCCAACCACAAAGTTCATGTCCTGGCCCTTGGATTCGGGCCGCAATTGCGGGTTGGGCTGTGGGAGGGCACGCGGACCTCTTAATCCTGGTGGAGGGGCTTGGAGAGGGGTATTGTTGCGTCTTAACACCGACGAGCTCGAAGGATGAGGCCCCGAGTTGCCCGAAATAGGCAGCGATGTGTGTGGCGCCGAGTGAGGAGCCGGTGGGGGCGAATTGGGGGAATTTGGAGCATTTGACGCACTTCTATCGGCATAGGGGGCCGGGATCAGGGGGAACGAGGACACGTGACCTGGGTCGGCGGCTAAATCCGGAAAGAACACGGCGGTTTCTCCAGAAGAAGTCAGCGAAATCTCCAGCGACCGCAGCAGCAGCTCGGCGGTCCGAACACGATGCTTGTTGGCGCCAAAAAGCTTGCGCTGGATGTCCGAAAGCTGACCTCTGATGTCGTCTTTACGAGGACTCGATTGGGACATTCAAAAGGGGTAAAACACGGGGAAAAGGGGCGTTTTCAAGCGGAAAAAGGGTATAGTGTGCAAAAGGGAACACCCCGGTGTGTGAAAATGGTATTTTTGGGTAAAAATGTCGGAATTTAACGTGTTTTGTTGAACCCCAGTTTTTTTTGATGATGAAGATGATGGTGGTAGTGGGGGAACAATGGGCACGTGAGGAATTCCAATGAGAAGTGAAATAAACACCGGCGTGTGTATAAGTGGAAAGTGACACGCGCGTGCGACATTTTGCTATTGTTCCACGT
>JAJMIV010000341.1:0-14541 GCA_030563445.1 Metschnikowia gruessii
GCCTACCCCATGTAGTTCAATCGGTCGAAAATCCGAGAAAAAATTCTGCCTGAATAGACCAACTTACCCTAATGATATTCAATAATGGGATTACCTCTTTATTATATCTAAATACGCCTTGTTTTAAACCTTTTGGTGGATGTAATTTCACCAGATCCTGTTTGGAGAGGTGGGTCCTGCCAACCGTACAGGCAGCAAACACGCTTCAAGAACGCGCTCCTGCTCTTCCCCGGCCGGAAACGAAAGTTGCGCGACTGAAGCACTTTTTTTTAATGTTAAAAAATATATCAAATATATATCGAAAAGATATCAAAAACAGATAGAACATTCGGAAACAACAGAAACAAGGACACAAACACAGTCCAGAACAGTCCAAAAACAATCACCCACAGTCACTTACTCAACATTCACAAAATCTAAACAATACATTTAATAATGTCAGAGCTATTGGTGTCGCGTCAGGGCCCTCTTGCTCATGTCTGGTTGGCCTCGAATTACGATAAAAAACTCTCCAAACAACAGTTTTTGAACACAAACATCGTGTCTTCATCCAACCTCATATCCAACAGACAAGTACAGCCCGCTGCGGGCGCAAACAGTGCCGCCGAAACCATCACACTCAGACTTTCCGGCCAGTTGCTTCTTGGAATAGTGCGTATCTACTCCAGAAAGACAAAGTACCTTTTGGATGACATCCACGAGACATTACACAAACTCAAGACTTCTTTTAAGTATGCCAGTGGAGCATCGTTGGGATCTTCGGGTGGGTCCGGGTCCGTTGCCGCCAGCTCGGTCAACCTCCCGCCCCAAAAAACCACCATCTCCAATCTTTCGCGGATTACGCTCCAGGACCAGATTACTGGCCACGATCTTTTCTACCAGGACGACTTGGTGTTGGACGAGGAGTCCGACCGTATTGCCGATGCAGTGGCACGCTTTCCGCAGGAAACAGGACACAGCCAGGCAGATCCAGCCCATGATGATGATGCTGATGGTGCTGACCGTTCTATAGAGGTTGCAAGAAACAATAACAGCAACGAAATGGACAATGAAATGGATGTGGACCTCGATTTGGACTTGGACTTCGACCTCGACATGGATAACTCCATTGAGGTGGGCCGTGACGCGCAAGCCGCGTTATCAGACGCAGACCAGTCTGTTTTGGACATCCACCCCAAGTCCCCCCAAACCAGCCGGTTGCCTGAGGTCAACTTCGACTTGGACCTTCCTTTGGGGACGTCAATGGACCACGCCGACGATTTGGACGGACCCCACGAAGCACAAACGCCACCACAATTGGGATCCACAACTGACGGCCAAACTGAAGAAAACGGAAATAGACAACCTCGTAGACTAGTGGGGATCTCTGAATCTGGCGTCGTCCGCACCACCAAAAGAAGATTGGTCGTCGATACCCAAGAAGACTTGGACAGAGGCGTGCCCACGGAAGTATTGAGAAACATCCAGGCGTTGCAAACACAGGGCCGTTTATCTGAAGGATCGTTGACTCTCCGTCTTTCCACCCAGGAGAAGCTCGATCTTATCAGCGAGCTCGCGGCCCCCATCCAGGCGAAGAAAAGAAAGATCTGGAATCTTGACGAACAGCTTCGCCAGCGGTGCTTGGAGTTGTCCAACGCGGAGGACGACGACGCCCAAAACACTACTGCTGAAAACACTACTGCACAAGACGACATGGATTTCGACATGGACACTAACCTTGACTTCGACTTATCGTTGCCAGGTCTCGATTCCGACGACGTGCTTGACCCGCTTCAAATGCAACCCCAACAGGAGGAAGAACAAACTGAAGACGTTGGACCTGAAAACCTCAGAAGCACCTCCCAAGTTGCTGAGCACCTCCGGCAGTTTTTCTTTGACAAGCCTGCTGTCACGCTCAACGAATTGATGGAGAAAGATACTGCCCCAGAAACAACCTCTCCATTAGGAATGACCCATAGATCCGACTCTGGCGTGAAGGTGAGCAACAGAAGAGAAGCCACCAAGTGCTTTTTTGAGTTGTTGGTGTTGGCCACGCACGACTGTGTGTCCTTGGAGCAGGAGGCTCCCGAAAACGGCACCCAGATTCCCGATGGGGTCAGAGTCAGACCCAGAGATATGCTTGTGTCGAAGTTTCTCTAGGGGCATACCGTCATTACAGATTATACAGACCACAAGACTGTCCTTACAATTATACAGACCACAAGACTGTCATTACAATTATACAGACCACAAGACTGTCATTACAATTATACAGAGCACAAGACCATACACAAACCACAAGACTATCATAAACTATAAAGAAGACAAGAGTTTGCCTACGCCCTCGTCCACCGATGTATACGACTGGCTCTGAATCTGCGACGAAAGAAGCGACTCTTCAATGCCAAACACATCGATCTCGCCGTCGTCGTATGCCAATATCATCTCGGAGCCGTCTGCATTGAAGAGGGCCGTGCCTGCTTTTTTGTCCCGCGTGGGGATTGTTGATATCGGACTGAGAAGCTTGGCTTTGATGTCCCAGAACTCCACGAAAAGCCCGCTACTAGGCGGCCGGAGCTTACTGATGGTAATGAACTGGCTTCCGTGCCCTGGCCTAGGAACTATTGTGTCCACGAGCGTCGATGTGGGCAGCACGTACCGCAATGCACAACTTTCCAAGTCCCACAATTTGAGACACCAATCGGAATGCGCAGAAAGCAAGAACGTGGTGGTGGCATTATACTTGAGCTCCACCACCGAGTTGACGCTTCGTGCGCTGGGCCCGTCGTGTCGAGGGCCCTCCACTAATTTAGATCTAATAAACGCTTTTTCTTTGAGGTTTGCGAGTTTGTAGATATTTCCATTCTTTGACGCTAGGATCGTCAGGTTGAGGAAGTTGTATTCGGGAGGGTTCTGGTGGCCCGCGTGCTCGGAAACACGCAACATGGTCAGCACCATCAATGCATCTGTCAAGCGGAACGGGATTCTCAGCCCATGATCTTCATCATCTAGCCTTAGCGATGGGATTTTGGGAAATGCCAAAAAGTTGGGCGACCATAAGTTGACCACTCCGTCTGCACATATGGTCAACACACCCGAGCTTTGCGAACTCTCTGTATTGAGTTGTGCCATCAATAAGATGGGGGAAATGTGATGAGTGAACTTGTGTTGTGCTTTGACTGCCACAGAAGCCACAGTGGAGGTCTGGAGCGTCGGTAGCACCGCCACTTGTGTGGGCTTGACATCGGAGAGGTCCCACATCACCACCCGGCCGTTCTCGAGCCCGGCAAACACTTTGAACAGGTTGGTTTTATCAAACATGATTGTTTGGATGTAGCTGGTGCACTGTAGAAAGAACTCAGGCACAACTGTACCGGAAGAGCTGTTGAAAAGAACCGCAAGGCCGGCCAGGGCCGTGTGGAGATGTCTTTTAGAGCGTAAGCTGGGGCTGGGTTTACCATATGCCGCCAAAAACACCCCCGGGTACTCGGGGGTGGATGTCACGGCAATAACGGGCCGGTTGATGAAGTCCGACACGCTTTTGGTCACATTGAAGGGCGCCACAAGGTCCAGAGTGGTTGGTTTCTCGTGTTTTATGCCCAAGCGAAGATCAGAGAAATGGAACCCCGAGTCCTGAAGAAACTCATGGAGTGACAGTTCGACTTTTTGCTCAGTGTTTAAGTCAGCAGTATTCAAGCCCGCAGCATTCAAGCCCACACTATTTTCGCTCGCTGGCTCGGGCTCAGAAGACTGTGGAACCTGAGAATATGTAGCCTGGGCCCGAGAATCTGTAGCCTGGGCCAACGCACCATTTCCTTGGCCATTAAGGATCACTTCTGGGTCAACCAAACGTTCGAAATGCGTCTGAACAATTTTATCAAATTTCACCACGGGAACACCAGGCTCTTCATCGTTTCTTATAGGAGCACTCTTCTCTTTGCCACTGTCTTTTGTGTGGTCTTTTGTGTGTTGCGTGCTTGGTGCTGATGGCTGGATGAGATCAACTTGCACTGCGAAATCCACCTTTGCTCGAACAACCTCGGTTTCTCCAATAGATAAGTTTGGCTGGGTGGCATCGACCAAAGATACACCCAGACGTCTTTCCTTGAGTTCCTGGAGCCGTTTTCGTTTCTGCTCAAGCAACGCTTGTCTGTCTAAGGAAGCCATGGTGGAGATGAATGAGTACAGTTTTCTGTACATGTAAACAGTGGTACTGCAGAGGTAGGGCAGATAACCAAACAGTGAGGACTTCGGCACGACCCTGGAAAAGAGATAGTCAGGGATAAAGAAAAAGAATAACCCAGGAAGATTAAAAAAAAAAGATTAGGCAAGAATCAGTATCAGGTGTCAGTCAAAACCAGAGTTTTTTTTCGAACGATGAACTGTTTTCCTTGTTTTCGTGGTCTTTATCTTTATCTTTATCTTTTTTTTTTCTTTTCCGTGGAGTAGCCCAAGACGCAAATATGTTCGCGTCCACGCGAGGCTCGAGATTCCATCTTCAGATGGTGCGTCCTCAGATGGTGCGACATTCTCAGCATCGAATTCACTGTGTTGAAGAATCACTGCCAATTTTAAAACAGTAAGGAAACACCTTAAAGTCAACCAAAGGAAAAACAAAACAAAAAAAACAAAAGCACAAAATGGAGATCGACGATATTTTGGCAGATTTCGATAGAGATACTCGTGGATCCACCATCCAATCTTCGGCAGGCCTTCGCGAGCAGCTCGTTACGGCTATGCTTAACGAACGTATGGCCCCAGATCTCTTACCATATAAGCACACGCTCATGGCACGTATACTCAAGGGTATCCAGGACCAGCAGCAGTTTTTGCTCGACTCGTACGAGTATGGAGACTCCAACGCAGAAGCCGGAATCATCAGTCAGGACTTCAAGCTTCAGCTCATGATCGTAGAAACCGACATTGAACGATTAAGCTACCTTGTGAGATTATACATCCGCACGAGGCTAGCGAAGATCGACGAGTTCAACATGTTCTATCTCAGTCAAACTGCACACGAGACCGACCACGAGTCGCTATTGTCCGACCCCGAGAAGAACTACATGCAAGGCCACTTCACCATCTTGACGCAGCTTTATAACGACAGTTTCTTGAAGAAGTTCCCCAAGTTCTTGACCATCTTGGATGACACCACCGGAGGCGAGAATATGATCAACACCCCGGACCTCGACCAGCCGGTGTTTATCCGGGTGCTTTGCGAAGATACCATTCTGCTTGGCTTGGGCGACGACGAGTTGGAGCTTGTCAAAGACGGAATATACGTCGTGCGTTATCGTTTGATCATGAAATATGTCGAGTTCGGTGATGTGGTGTTGATATAAGCCCGAGAACATTGTTGGTTCTCGCCTCACATATTCAAGTGGAGAGAAACCCACCCACCTAATCTTACTCACATCCTCCTGGACATTCCACATTACCGTCCTCGATATGCCATTCTTGGAAACACCCAAAGTGACCGCGATGCCCACACCTGAGACTTTCCACCACCGTGAGGCCTTTACACGGCTCGTTACAGTAGATGCAATTCAGCTGTTTTCGCGAACACTCGTCACAGTACCAGAAGCCAAACTTGTCATTGTCCACCCCGTACTTGGCCTTCGACATTTCATTGGTCAACAAGGTCTTGCACCAGCAGCAATAAAACCGCATCTCCACCTCTTTCACGGCATACTCACATAGTTGCTCTTTTAGGGCTTTCGGAGAGTCCTTCACAACCTGGACTGCGATTGTATATAATTCCTTTGCTCTCAAGGTTTCAATATAAATCCCAAGAACCTCTAAGCAGTTTTCGGGCTCTAGGAGTTCTTCCGAGCAGTTGGTCTGGAAATACTCATAGAATAGAAGAATAAGTGTAGAACTCATCACTAGATCTCCCTGGGAAAGCGAATACTCAAGCGACTTCTTGATGATGTTTACCGCATGCCACGGTCTAAAGATGGTATCTTCCTTCACGTATCCAGAAATGGCCTTGGTGAGTTGCGAGGTTTGGTTCTCCTTGCTATGGATGCTATATTCCTCAACGCGACTGAGTAGATTCTTGTCTTCGAGCGGGGTTACTGAATTTCCGGGAGTATTGTAGAAGTTTTTGCCACTCAAAGATTGCCACGAGCCTGCTGGAGAATCTCTAGATCCAGGCGAGAATGCTTGTGGATGTCCTGCGTCGACAGAAGCAGAGAAAGCAGAAGACGTGAAGGACGCAGAAGCATTTGTTAAAACATTCAAGTTTTCGTCGTCCAAATCATGCGAGGTCCCGGATACGTTACTCGGGGCCCCACTGCCGTATATGGGTCTGCCTTTAGCCGTATACGGGTCAAATTTGGGGTTTTCGTCGCTCAGGCTGTCATGCTGGTGGACATCGGCTTCAGAATCCGTTTGATGCGGACCATCACCTAAATCCTTCTCATTAGTACTTGAGCTTCCTTCATATGCCGCCTCTTCGTGATCCCCGCGGAGACGAATCCTGTCAACCTCTGGTAACGCTTGAGACAGATTAGAAAATGCCCTCTTACTCATACTATTTGACCTCGAGGCCGTTCCCGCACCAATCGTGCTAGCGGCATCTTTAGTGAAGTCTGTAGAGTTCTGATTAGACAACCCCTTTGCTTTTCTTAACAAGTGTTCTCCACGCGCGGATTCTCTCGAGGAGCCCAACATCGATAGATTATTCATCGACGAGGGGTTCGACCGCTTCCGTGGAGCGCTTCCGTAATTTGTTGTCAGCGTCGAGTCAGAGTTGTAGGAACAGACCACATTGCCCAAGTCCGAGGAGATCGACTTTGCGTCTTCTGGCGACTTGGAAAGCACATTTGTTGATGGGTAGTTGTGATCATTTTCATTCTGTCGAGTATCGTTATTCATAGCCAGACGCGCAAACCCAACTAGACCAGGTTCCTGTTGTTCAAGCGCAACGGATATCATTCTCCAGGTTTGGCAGTCTCTGAAACGTTGGACTCCAGCAGCCACTCTGGCATTGATCTGACAAACAAAAGATAGAGTGAACGCATCCGGGATTCCAGTCAAATAGTCATTTGCTAGAGCTGCAAATACGGCCTCATCTGCCAACGGAAGCGGCAATGACATAGAAACGACATATGGCGATGGCGACGGCGACACGTATTTGCCCGAGGCACCATAATACGAGCTATGATTCATGATAGGCTGAAACACCGTGTTCCCCAGCGACGCCGAGTCGACGGTAGTTTGCGAAGGGTTTCTGTTGAGCGATGGACGCAGAGAAGGCTGTGTGAATCCAAAGTCAGTATGGTTAGACCTCTGAAGACCAAGCGACGAGGAAATATTAGGCTGTGAATGTTGCGTCGACAGCCTTAGAAGCAGAGGTCTTTCCTTGGGCGATAAGGTCGAGTTCTTCAGGTAAAAGTACGTTGGCGTAGCGGGGTGGGAGCCTTGAAGAGCTCTATTTGGAAGAATCGAGGTATCGAAAGATCCCGGGGACGACTGATGGTCTAGGAATCTGTCGTCATCCAATCTTCCGTCCTCAGAAATGGGACGTTCTTGGAGCTCAGGCGAAGGGTCATTGATCGGGATCAGCATGTCGAAGTCCTCTGTATCCTGAGATACCACTGAAAGATTGGAAAAGCCATTGCTCCAGGAAGTAGTAACAGCAGGCAAGGTTTCTAGTGGGCGAGTGATATTCTGCGCAGTTTCATCGGGCGAGTTTAGGTCGTACGACACAAACACGTTGGACTTTGTGATTGTCCACAACTTTTTGTCGCCCGGAGCCGTTCTTGCCCAGATGAAGTTTTGAAACGGTTTCTTGGTCAAGGTATTGACGATTTCCCTGGGGATGTATTTCCTGGCCAAGTTGAATACGGTGATGGACGGGTCATCGTTCAAGTACAGGCACGCAAAGTCGTACTTGTTGAGAGCCAAGCGTTGGGTGTGGAAATCGTCGTTTATTTCCATGGCACTCAGAGGCACTGGCTCATCACTAGGCATATCGTTCCACCGAATCTTCATCACGGGACCATACGTGTTGAGGGTCGTTTCGGGCACCATGGAGTTCAGCGAGGAGTCGCCATAGTTCCAAAGACAGATTTTCCGGTCACGGCCTCCCGTGAGAACATATTCTAGTTCCGGGTGGATATGGAGCGAAAGAGCCGGTCCCGTGTGGAAAGTCCACTTTCGCTCAGGAAGCGCAACACCTGTATTTGAAGAACTAGGGTACCGGAGATCGAATTTACACAAGGCACCCGAGTCATGCACAGATAATACGGACATCTTTCCACGGACCTTCGAGTGGGGTGAATACTGACAAGATCTCACAGGGTCTGAATGCTGAGACGGCTTGAGTTTGAGAGCTGGCTTGTTGCCAAAAGACCGAAGGTCCCAGAGCCGCACAGTACCGTCCTGAGACCCAGAGAAGAGTACCTGGTCGTTTTCTACAAAGTCCAACGAGTTGACCACTCGCTTATGGTCATCGAGACGGTGTGCCAACTTGGCCTTACCGTTGTTTGAGATCTGGTAGATGTTGACACTACCACTAGTAAGGCCACATGCCACCAAGTCTCCTTGTGTTTTGATGGTGTTTACGTTGAACAATTTCAGCGACGCATGGATCCGCGACAGGTGCGCAGCATGGGTATCGATCAAGTTGATATCGGCCAAAATGCTGGTCTGGTCGGCATTGAGCGCCAAAAGCTTCAAGTAGTTCTTTCCTCCAATCAACACGTGATGAGACGGGACCTGGGACCCAGGCTCGTAGAAGGTCAGCCCGAGCCGGGCCAACGGGTGATGGAGCTGCGATACGCAGGTGATTTCCCGGTCACACACGTACTTTAGTTTCTTCAGCGAGGAAGATTTGGGCTTTTCCGGTGCTCGATGTGATGCTCTGTCATTGAGCGAGCCGTATATGTTGAAGGCAAACCTTGCGAGACTCAGCTGGTTGATGCTGGGTGATGGTGTAGACATGTTCTGTTGCAGATGGATATGGAGAAGATGAGGGAGTAGATAAGACAGTTTTTGCACTTCTTGTAGTTGGTTTGCCCCTTTTTTTGTGTATTCCCGATTGTGACACTAAGATCCAGAATGTTTCAACTGATAAATGGATAAGAGTCTACGCCAGGCAGTTTTAGTTGCAAATACACGTTGTATGACTGGTGATGGTGCTTCTCTAAGGCTGCGAACGGTTCCGGCAAGTAGGCAGGAGACGGGCGTGGTGCGCGGGCCGAACGAAAAAACGGCCCAGGGCCCCACCGAAGGGAGCCTGAGAATTGTCCATAAATTGAGGAAATTGGAAATTGGAAATGAGGGAATTCTTCATGTAATTCAACTTTGTGGAAATTTTGGTAAAATTGATTTTGTTTTGAGAGTCCCCCCTTTATTGATTGACGCCTTTTTTGACTGATCTTTTTTGACTGATACCTTTTTTGACTAATACCTTTTTTGACTAATACCTTTTTTTGACTGATACCTTTTTTGACTGATACCTTTTTTGACTAATACCTTCTTTGACTGATACCTTTTTTGACTAATACCTTTTTTTGACTGATACCTTCTTTGACTGATACATTTTTGACCGATAAATTTTCTGACTGATACCTTTTAGATATTCCTTTTTGTGAAGGAAAAGGGTCTATTCTTGGAGCCGACCACCAGGCGGTAAGTCCAACCAGTCCAGTCAGTATTGATGGTGTTCCTGGTATTGATGGTACTCATGGATGAAAGGAAAACGATAAACCCAGAGGACGGAAATCTAGAATTGTTATGTTTCGCTATATTTGACGTTAACTCAAACTTTCATCCAATAAATTACTAACAATTATCGCTGAATTCCCAAGTTTAACGGCGCTTGGATGTTCAAAGGTGGATTTGCAGCCTTTTCTCGCCCCGTTTTTCTGAGGCAGGGGCCAACTCGGGGCCAACTTAGGGCCTACTGTGAAGGGCCGCACCGCACTTTCGCTGCGTATGAGTTCATTCTCAAGAAGGGACAATAGCTATTCAGAGGGTACCTACCCCTTTTTTGTTCATTCTATTCTATTTCTGAAAGAAAACGTTACGTGTTTGTGAAAAGTTTTCAAAAGCGTTTAAAGCTCTTATCTGGGAAATACACTCTCTTTGTCCTGGAATCTTCCTGGCTACAAGGCCCAGAGGCCGGCCCAGACAGAAGGAGGCCTCGGGCCCGGCCTAGCAACGCACGCGGCTCACCGACTCGCACCAGGAGCCAGGAGCCAGGGCGGCACCAGGGCCCGGCACCAGGCACACAGTCCTCAATTATCAACGGTCCAACACTCCCCACCACCACCCTTCAAACATATTCCACTGGGCAATGCCATCTGTGGTCACGTTATTGTTGCGGCTCGTGTATCCTGCGAAGATGCTAGCGCTCGTGGGCGCGGTCCTTGGAGGCCTGGCGCTTTTCGGCCTCTACGCCTTCCAGAACTCGTTGATCTACCCGGCGTCGCTCAACGACGGCCACGGGTACTGTGCCACTCCGGACGAATTGCACATGCCCGATTACGAGGAACTTTACTTGGCCACAGAAGACGGCGTGGAACTCCAGTGCTACGTGCTCAAACACGATCCCCAGTCATCTCTATACACGAACAAAACCGTGCTTATACTTTCGCCCAACGCAGGCAATATCGGACACGCGCTCCAGATTGTGGCGGTGTTCTACCGTTCGTTTGGTTATAATGTTGTCATCTACTCTTACCGCGGGTACGGCAAGTCTTCTGGCAAACCACTGGAGGCAGGATTGAAACTCGACGCCAAGCGCATTATTGAGTACGTCTCGAAAGAAGACGAACAACTTCTGCAAAGCTCACTCGTGCTCTACGGGCGGTCTTTGGGTGGCGCCGTGGCGATCTACATGGCGTCCACCTTCCCCCAGGCCGTAGAGGGCGTGATCTTGGAAAACACGTTTCTTCTGATCCCCAAAACAGTCCCCCACATCTTCCCCGCACTCAAGTACCTCACGGTGTTTGTCAACCAGGTGTGGGACTCCGAACGCTTGGTACCTGCGATTCCCGAAAACATTCCGCTTCTTCTCTTGAGTGCACGCAAAGATGAGATCGTGCCTCCGAGCCATATGGATAGGATCTATCAGCTCCTGCGGGCGCTGCTGAAGGTGATGTTCAAGTTCGAGAACTCCTCCCACAACGATACCGTGGCGCAACCGGTGTACTGGGACAAGGTACACAGTTTCATCCAGGAGAAGGTCAACCCCATGGGCTCCTAAACAAGCTAAGATATACAAGAGAACATGGCAGGAGCCGTTTACACTAATGAAGTAGAACAAGGGCCATTACACAGGGTACCAGAATGGGAACCCAAAGAGAAAGTATCGTGGTCGTTATATATGTTTAAGTATACAAAAGATCCCTCGCATGGCAGTGCCAGAATAAGATACACACACAGTGCAGGCGCCACAGAGAGAAACTTAGACGGTGAGCTGAGCGTCACCCTTGGCGTTGAAGGTGTCGTGGGACATGAACTCCACCTTCTGGTCTTCAGGCAACTTCAAGACCTTCTTGAATCTTTCACCGATGGTCTTCAACTTGGACGAGTCGCAGTCCTTGGTCCAGATGGCGACACGGTAGCCTCTTCTGATGTTCAAGACAATACCGTTGACCTCGTTCTCGTCATCCTCGATGGTCTCACCGATGACGGCCAACAATCCACGCAACCACAAGTCGTTGATGACAGGGCCGATTTCGCGCTTGTTGTTGAAAGAGTATTGCCATCTTCCACCCTTGGCGTTCTTCTCATCTTCCCACTCCGGCTTGATGCCCTCCTTAAACAAATGGTAGTCGGACTTCATAGGCAACTGGTTGGCCACAGGAATGGAGTTGTAGATGCCCCAGAACTCCTCTACGGAATCGAACGTGATCACGGGCTTCAACAAATCAGCCCAGGTCTCTGATTTGTTCACCTGTGGCTTTGTGTACCACAACGTCCATTTGCTGTTCAAGGGGTGCTTTGCGGTGAAATCCTCCTTGTTAGACAACACGGTCTTTGGGTTTTCCAACGACAATTCTTCGGTCTTCTTGGTCAAGTCTTCGGACATCTGAGAGTTAGTAATGTTCTATGGGGGTATTTTTTGCCTTGTTGTGTTTTGGGGGTATTTTTCGTTATTCCATATCCTTTCAATTGCTTTATTGGTTTAGCCGCCCATGAATTTGCACATAATGGACGTTTATACCCAAAAAACTTAAGAAGTATGTGCAAAAGATGGAAAAGATGGAAAATATGGATAGCGCAATGCCCTATTCTTCAATGCATATGGTGCATCGGCGTAGATGGCGAGAAACACACCCACACAAAACAAAACAAGGGGCGTGGCAATTGCACACATATAGGAAAGCCAAGGACCCCACTTGAGGGGCGGGGAGGTGGAGTTTACATACTTTGAAATTACCTCTGAAGTGATAGTTCTCCTAGTCGAAGGAACTGTGCGTTACAAAAATCGATGTTGGAAAAAAAGTTCTCGCGCGCGTAAATGTGGGACCGGGGCGCCCTCTTGGCCCATGGGACCTGGCGGGTATATCTGAGCACGCAACCAGAAAAGTCGAAAGCCACTGCCACTGCCACTGCCACTGCTCACAAGAGCGCCGCCTCACGGACAGACAGGATGGACAGACGGCGACCGCTGAGAGAACTGAAGGAAAAGGTCAATAAAAAGGAAGAGAAAAAATTTATACATATTTTGAGCAAAAAAAAAAAACATGAAAATTGTAGAAAAATTTACACAAACTATTTAGGATTTTCTACTGTGCTAGTTAAAAATAATTGGGGAATTTGGGAATTTGGGAAGTTTAGCAAGTGTGGGAACTAAGAAACATACGAAAGGTGTAAATGTTATGGTCGGTGTTTTGGTGTCCGTATTGCTGGCCTTTCAGTGTGGCACTAAGGCGACGCCCACACCAATCTTCAAAAGTTAGGGCCACCCGTAAGAACGAGAACGAGAACGAGAACGAGAATAAACGGGTGGATAAAACAGCGAAAAAGAAGAAAGAATAAGAATAAGAATAAAGTGATGCAACAAATTGAACAATTTATAAACTCACATACAGTAACATGAAGATGCAGAATTAAAAGCCGTAAGAAAAAGCGACTTGTTGCAGAAAATATACTTTGCTATTCACTTCATATGTCTGTCGTCCATTTTTCTAATCATTTTCATTTTTATTTGCCTCTTTCCATTGCCCATTTTTTTTCGCGTGAGATCTCTGGTGTGGTGGTCGTTTGCCTAATTGGGCGAATATTGAGATCCACAGGTTGGCAATTGGGCAAGTTGTTTCTCTGAATACCTGGTTAAGTTCTGATTTATACGAATGAGTGTCGGTAAAAAATGGTATAGAAGAAAAATTTATAACAATGCAAAAAGATTGGTATTTATTCTGGAATATATGTTTTTACGGGGGTGCATGTACTGTCTTATTGTTAGTGTATTGTTAAATTATTGTTAGTGTATTCTTAGTGTATTGTTAAATCATTGTTAAATAATTGTTGGTGTATTGATCGGAGAAGATCAAGCGAAAGAAATCCGAAGAAAAATATTTTCACGGATTTTATTGAATGAACCACTAGACCTTCACTAAAATATCCAGACGAATATTAGAACCAAGGTCAAGGATGCTCAATTGTTATCCCCAGATATTCCGAATTCACTTTATAGCAATGTTTTGGCGTACTATCCAGTATATGATCGAGCATCAAACAATTAGCAATAATGGCAGGTATTTCTATGAAAAAGACAAAATATTATTACTCTAAAATTACAGGTGGACTATCACTGTATTTCCAATATTGTTATGGTCTTTCACATGCAAAATTTGCAGTCATTGACTATTGCCTATTGGCCCTGGGAACTGGTTCCCAGCCAGTCACGTGACAAATACCATAACGACGGTCTTTTATGCCACCACGAAGGTAACACCAACAAGCACCGACACATATTATTTCGATATCAACGAAGTCCTTCAATCAGTAAGAGAAAGTTTAAAAACTGCATAAAATAGAAATATCCCAAAAACTTGGTTTCTTATGCCCTTCACTTTTCATTATGTGCGCATTATCCACCACGACTAATAACTCTTCCTCTAAGTCTCCAAGTTGAACCAAAAACCAACCACTTACAAAAACAATTCTAGACAGACAAAAATCAAGTTATGGGAGCCAAAAAAGAAAGACGACCTCGGTGAGGGTCGAACTCACGATCTTAAGATTAACAGTCTTACGCCTTAGCCAACTTGGCCACGAAGTCGCTCGGTGATGCCGAAGCCGAAGTGGTGAGTCTTGAGAACAGTGGTAATCAAAGTAGTGGAAGGGTAATTTGTAAACTTAAAAAATGTGTAAACTCAATTCTATTTACACATGTTGAGGCTTCTGTAAAAGCTCTCAACAGATACGAAACTTTTTGGAGCGTTCGGAACCCGTTTGATCTAGAAATAAGTGTTTTTTATGAGGAAAGTAGAGGTTATAAGGTTTGGATCAACCTTAATTGGTACGTCGAGACAGTCCGCCGGCAGGTTTTTCTCTATAGAATATATAGATTTTTAGGGCACTAGTGGCATCCTGTAA
>JAJMIV010000343.1:0-14493 GCA_030563445.1 Metschnikowia gruessii
CTGGTACAGAAATTAAGTCCCTTCAGTAAAAAAAATCCTGTAAAAAAAAGGGTGTTTTTTTTTTGCGACTGGTAAAAATTTCCATACTGTATATTTAAATGATGGTTCAGGACAAATGAACTGAAATTATCCAATGGCAACTAGGCAGGATCATCCTGGTAAATAGAGACTAATGATGAAAATATGCGAAATATGCGAAATATTACGATTTCACTGACGATTTCACTGACGATTTCACTGACGATTTCGCTGACGATTTCACTGACGATTTCACTGACGATTTCGCTGACGATTTTCATGACGATATTCATGACGATCCATGACGACGAAAATATGACGAATCATGACGAATGGAGAGGTTGAGGGGCATAAAAACCATCATACACTATTCGTCACCATACTTCGTCATGTCTCCATCCCCATGACGAATAAAGCGAAAAATACGCAATGGCACAACAAGCCTGTAATCTGAAGATTCTTTCAGAAAAGTGGTAGTCTACTGGTCATGTAGTCATAGTTAAAAGGAGGTCGGCGCGAATTTTGTCGTTCTCGCGCAAATTTACAATTTGCAACCACACTTATATGCAGAATCATTGGTTTCTTTTGTGACTGAAAAGTCGGGAAGAGAGAAAATTCGACTCTTTAACCTGGAAAGTCTCAAGGGTGAGTATCTGGTGATACTAAGTGTATTCTCTTGGGAAGTACCTTCACTCTTTTAGAAGGGCTGAGATGAAGTAGAGAAGTGACCTTGATATTATGTGAAGGATATGTATTTGTGTATAACATGTCAAAACTGGTGGATTTCTGTAGTCTATTCCGCTGTCAATTATTAATACCTGATTTTAGCGGTTTTTATTGGCAATCCCAGAAAATGGGGTGCATTCCATTACACTACATTAGTCTCCCGCAATATTGTCTAAACTCTTTTTCACTCAATAATTTGGGATTCAAGTAGCATTCCCGTTTTTGGAACTCCTTAAAAACCAAAGAAGTCCATTGAAATAGCCTATCCTAGTGTTAACTTCCCCTTTTAACTGGTCTATCTTAGGTTGTATCTTAGGGAAGATTATCTAAAGACATCTAATTAATCTTCGCAATTTTTTGCGATTTCTAATAAGCATTCAACGCCGATACGGTGCAACCCGGATAGAGAGCTCCAGTATATAGATATTCTTTCGGAAGTTTTCAAGAATAATTAATTTTGTTCAATTTGTTAGAAGTTTAGAGATTACTGTTAGCACTCTCAAATGCGAAATTGAACTCAAGAATCTGCGGTGCGCATATTGTGCGGCCCTGCTCGAATGAGACACAGTGAGCAAGTGCAAAAACGGGTTATTTAATTATACTTCCATGAAAACAACATATTTTTAAAAAGTTCTGTCTTTTTTAGAAATAAAACCTTTCTTTAATTTCGTTTTTGGCTAAGATATTTCATTTTTCTCTTCTTCTGTTTTTTTAACATACTTTTGTAAATTCTTAATATTGTTGCGTTGTGCGAAATGATTTAAATTCATGAATACATAAGTGGTTAGTAACACCAGAATATTTTCTCAAAATTTGAAGAATTTAAAATGAACAGGGTGTCTATTGAAGAAGAAATAAACCCCCCAAAAAAACGATATTTCCCTGTTTGATTTAAGTATTTCAAGTCAGATGAGCCCCCATTCTCGTTATAAGGATACACGCAATTGTTGATCTTCAGTATTACAGTAGACAGTCAAACAAAAAAACTAAAAACATGGAATTACATAATATTCTCTCTATGCTAATTCTATATGTCTATTAAGGTTCTATACAAATGGTTAGTGTGGAAAAAGTAGGACCATTAAAAGCCAGGCTTTCCATTTGTAACCCACTAAAAACACCTTCTACTTAGAGGTCAATGCCAATTGTCTCGTTCTAATACGGCACTATAATAGAGTAGTCTAATACAGAAACAAGACCTTATGAAAACAATTCTACTCCTTTAATACACAGTAATTCACACGGGAAACTTCCCAAATTAATAACAATACCACCATTCATAAACAACCCCAACTAGATGCTGTTCCAGACCTTCTTTGTCCAAGGCACCTTTTCCACAGCAGCAATTGAATCAGAAATAGACCCAACAGAACCATCACTATATTCGTCCACCACTGCTTCAGTTTCCTTTCGGTCACTGTCAAAATCCATTTCACCATAAGATACCAACTTGCTCTTTAACCCAACCTTGAAGCCCCCCCCCCCAGCACACAAAAAATAGCGGAAACATGATATACTAGTCAACGAAATCAGCCGCCACAAAAGGCTTGAATACCAGCCACCCTTGCACCAACACCAATACAACGCCCAACACTATTCCCACATAGTTAAGATAAGGAAAAAAAGGCACCCGATAAGGCAACTCATCCACAGACTTTCCCTGTTTGAACCACCCCATCCGGAACCTATATTGCGTGTATACAATTCCTGTCCACACAATAAATACACAGACACCCGCTAAGTTCACAATGTACCCATACGCCACTTTAGAGCCGCTGGTAATAGACAATAACGCAAGAAACCCAAACACATGGACCGCCTGGGTGGCCACCCACGGAACACCTTGTTTTGTGACTTTACAAAAGACTTTTGGGGCCAGTCCATCGTCAGCAAGACGTTTCAAGCTCCAGGCGGCAAAATAAACCGCACTGTTGATGGAAGAAATGGCGGTGATGAAGACAATGGTGGTTACAAAGTACCCCGCGTTTTTCCACCCGGCGTTAATCAATGCTATCGACATGGGTGAACGCATGGTCTTGCCTTCTGATGTCAACAGCGGGTCGTCATAAGCAACAGTAATACCATAAGCCACTGATATGCCAAAGTACACATAAAAGATCCGAAATACTGCCTGGCGCACGGCACTTTTTACCGCCGAACTGACATTTTTCAGCTCGCTGAATGTCACAGAAAGACTCTAGATAGTGGAATAAAACACTCCAACATACACAAACAAGTTTGCCACGCCCTTGAACCCGCCCGCCAAGGGCTTTTCCTGGAAATATTTGCCGGGTTTGTGACCACTAATTCCCCCTGACGCATATATGATACTGAAGAAGTAGAACTCTGAGATGAATAGGATCTTGATGAACGACAAAATTTACTCGAACTTGCCAAACACATCCACGCCAAACATCTGGTACACAGAGAAAACCGGTCAGAGAATAAGGAAGTAACCATATAGTGGCACCTTGGAACTATAGTAAGAAAGCACTGCAATCACAGAAACGTACTCTGCAATAACGTTGCAAATCCACGAAAACACATAGAACCAGCCCATGGACGCACCAAACACTGTATCGACCCACCTGGCCGCATGAGCATTGAAATTGAAGTCATAAACACAGTTGAGCTCGCCGATACAGAGCATCATTATCACCACAAGGATCTTTACAATTGCAAACCCCGCAATAAGCCCCACGGGCCGCCGGCGGCTAATGCAGAGCTCATCCCGATAAAATCCCTCGGACCAATAATTCCCTCAAGTGCCATCATTGAAACGTATCTTGTTTTGAACCCTCTTTTGATACCTGTTTTGGGGTCATATTGGTTTTACAGCGATGCCCTCAGTGGAGACGATGTGTTGTTGTTTAATTGACATCGCGGGAGGGTCTTCAGTTATCAAATATTCACTATTCTCCATTCATTATTCAACTGTTCAATAGTTTACATACTGCACCGTTTAATGTTAATAATTAGTGGTGTTTCTTATCATTCCAAAATTCGCATTCCTGCAACCCTGGTAATATTCAGCACGCGTCGCAGATACGCTTATCGCGTTGCCCAATGCGGAAGCCAATTCCGTTGAAACATGTAACAATGGCCGATTAATAAACGTCGAAAAAAATAAGAATTTATAATCCAAAAAATAGGGGCGTAACTTTTTTGTTTTAGTTCTTTTGTACAGTTTAAATTTTGATGGCCACCCCTTTTAAATTCCCGACTGTTTAAGGCATATTCCACCACTGAGAATCCTGTCTTTATCAGAAGTAATAAATACACTGTTCTTTCCGATTCACTCAAAAAACAAAATTATCAACTGATCTTTTTTTATATTGACTGCCCCTCCCCCCTCAATGTCAATTTCTCAAAGATTCAACGCGTTATGTCGCAAGACTCCCATTATTGATACCCATAATGACTTCCCCTACTTAGTCTGAGAACAGCTCCATTATGAGGTGCAAGAAGACTCCATGTTTACCTTCAAAACCGGCCTAAAATGCCACACAGACCTAGTCAAGCTCATTGAAGGACGTGTGGGTATCCAATGTTTTAGTTGTTTTATCAAATGTAAAGATACAGACCCACTTTACCAGGACTTTAATAAACCCACTACTGTAGTTAGAGATACCTTGGAACAGATCGATTTCGTGCGCAGATTGGCTCAAATGTACCCAGAAAATCTCCAGTATGTCAACAGCAGCTCAGATGCCATAGAGACATTTGAAAAGTCGGGAAAATTAGCTTTCACCATGGGCGTGGAGGGCTTACACCAGGTGGATACATCTCTTGGAGTTTTAAGACAATATTTCGACCTTGGGTGCAGATATATCACATTAACATATAACTGTGATAACAAATTTGCTACAGCAGCATCTTCGGTGGCTGGAGGCCTTGCAGATAAGGGATTGAGCGAGTTTGGGCGAAAATGTATCCATGAAATGAACCGGTTGGGCATGATGGTGGATCTTTCGCACGTGAGCATCCAGACCATGAAAGATGCATTCGAAGAAACACGGTCACCGGTACTTCTCTCACATTCCTCGGCCTATGCGCTCTGTGAGCACCCCAGGAACGTCCCAGATGAGATTTTGCTCAAGGTAAAGGCGAATAATGGCGTGGTGTGTGTGAATTTTTACCCTGACTTTATTTGCAGAACTGGAGACGGCAAATCCACTATTTTAGACGCCGTAAACCACATAATCTACATTGCCAAGTTGATTGGATGGGGGCACGTGGGGTTAGGGTCGGATTTCGACGGAATGCCCCAAGGTCCCACAGGTTTAGAGGATGTATCGAAGTACCCAGATTTGATCAAAACAGTGATACAAGTATCTAGAGCATCCGACGACGAAATCTCTATGCTAATGGGAAAAAACGTTTTGCGGGTCTGGGCTGAAAATGAAAGGATTGCTGAGCAATTGAAAGAAAATGGCCAGCGTTTGGTTGATATTAGCTGGCCTGACAGAGAATGGAGGTTTTTTTTGGCTATTGCAAAACATTCCCAGAGGTGTATTCTGGGGAACGATCCGCCAGTAGAAAAGACTACGGCGAAGAACAGAGCCTTAATGTGTTTAAGGATCTTAGGGACCAAAAAAAAATGAATAAATAGGCTAGATATTGGAAAAAAAGAAAGACGACCTCGGTGAGGGTCGAACTCACGATCTTAAGATTAACAGTCTTACGCCTTAGCCAACTTGGCCACGAAGTCGTTCTTTGTTGACGTTGAAAATTCTGGGACAGCCAGGTGGGATGGTGTGAATGGGGGATGGGCTGTATTTGTGGGTGCTGTTGCCCAAAGGAATATGGCAATAAATAGTCAGTTATATGGGATATAATGGTATGAAAAAACACCAAGAATGCCCCATTGTTCTAGATAGAAGTGGGGTCAAATGCTCCTGGTGTGTTAGGTCCGGGTTGTGATTTTTTTTTTTGAAAATTTCACTATTTTTTGGCGTTTTTGTCGCGTTCTAAATAATTCTGGTTATTCTGTTCCGAGTCTTTATTTTCACTTAGCTCCGGACCGCGCAGTTGATGTTGCACGCTAATGTCGCGCAGTTGGACCCTCGTTGGTGTGCGACATTTTACCACCGACCTTCTCTTTTTGCAGTTAATCCAAAAACACGTATTTTTATTCAGGAGGAAAAAGAAAATTAGTTCGAAGTTTTCTTTGGCGACCTTATTTTGCGTCTGTTTAATTGCGAGAAAATTGAAGCGTTTTGTGGTCTGATACTGGGGACTTGTATTGTCCGGTGCTAATAATCTGCGTGATAATATAGCTTTGTAAAGGTGTGGATGAAATGAGGGAAAATAATCAGCGACGTCTGCTGGAATTGTATTGCGGCAGGGATAAAGACCTTTTGACTGATATTGAGACAATATTGAGACATTTTTGAGGGGAGAAAGTGCTATTTTCTGTATTTCCACGTCAACGCTTCTTACTTTACTGGGTATATAAAGGCGAGGAACTGGGAAGAGAAGAGTCTGGCAAAATTCTGGAAAAGTCAGGAAAAGCACCCTCATCTATTTATTACTGACATCAGTTACGTTTTGCCTTGGTCACCGAAACACAAGTAGTCTCACTCCACATACACCGAGTCCATAATGTAGCAGTAGAGGTAACATTTCCACGTATTTTTTCGAAAGATTTCTCCATCCCTTGATTTATATTAGTCATCTGCTTATTTGAAATAACTTCAAAACAACACATTGTCTGCAAAGGCGCAGTGAGCAAGGATGTAAGACAAATGTGCCAACAAAACTGCGGTTCGAATCCCGCAGAAAAAGAGTGTGTTACCAGGTTTTTCCTCTAGATTCACAGGTTTATAGTTTTCCTTCAATATATATTGTTTCTTAAAAAAAAAACAGAAAGTTCTTCATTATCACCACTAAAGATAAGCATGGACACATACTCTAACCCTTTCCCAATGAAGTGTGGGACTCGCCAGGGTAAACCTTTGAATCCCTTATTGTTTAATTTTACATTGTAACCTTTTGTTTGTCATGTTGACAAATTGAAAGGGATTCCCATAGTTTATGAAACATTGGAGAAAGAACGAATGAAATACCACGTACTCACATAATTAGGTAGCAATTGTTCTAATAAAATTAAAATCAGGACTTTCTAATTATTTATTCTTTACCAAGTTTTATGTCTCAACTGTTTTAGCTATATAATTATGCACCTACTTATATAACAGCTTATATTAGTGTAGTAGCTAAATTATCTATAATCGTTTGATTATATAGTAATAATATATTAGATAGTAATAATATTTTAATCATCTTTTTTTGTATTTCTTTATCAATATTGTGAATGGTTCCAGAAAGGTTCTGGTTCGCTTTACCACCTCCTTCCAAGCTTGCAAGTAATAACTTTCGCTTTTCGTGAATGTCCATTCAAGGTTTTCAAAAACCTACCCGTACTTTCTAGAAGGAAGTCTGCCCAACTAAGTAGCTTGACCCGGAAAAGATCAACCCGACTGCTATTGCGTAGAATCTTGCTCATATGATGAATTAGCTTTACCCGGAGGTATTTGGTGTTCTCTAACTTACACAAAAATTAGGAAACATGATGTGGAAAGTTACGACGGACTTACTCAAAAAGCAACACTTAGCAAGATACTTCCCATTCATGAAGAGCACTATACAAAGCACCTAGAACGGAATCATTATCTCATTTTTTTTCCTCCGAATCTGGGTGGTCGTTAAATGGACTAATCATATTTTGAATTGCGAAATGCGCGTTCCTGCACATAACCCCAAAAATGATGGTGATGCTTTTATAAAAGTTTTCAAATACTTTCACCAGGTTTTAAATCTCAAGAAATCCGATATGGTGTAACGGCTAGCACACGACGCTCTCACCGTCGAGACCGGGGTTCAACTCCCCGTATCGGAGTTTATTTTTTATTTTTTGACGAAACTACCTTCGTATCTTGTTTCCCAACTAGTCCTGTTGGTTCCCAATAAAGTTTTTCTTTTGTTGTTCTTTTTTGATGTGATTCATCGAAAGAGTAAGTGGAAACGTCAATCTGGCAGTTTTGGGATCATAAAGAAACACTTGAGCTGTAATCACATGCTACCATCAACTGAAGATGCATGTTTCAACGTTTAGGGGCATTTTTGCATCTCATATATTCACTTGAAGGTCATACTCTCGCTTATTTTGGTTGCTTCATCCCTCTATTGTTTAGGTGATGCTTCAATTGTGTATCAAACAAGATGACAGGAAGGGGTACGATGTTGAATGGGATGGCATCACCGTTTTTTGAAATACTCTCATAGAATTTACTGAATTTGGGTTGTTATTTTTTCACATGCTTTACATTCCGTTCACATTTACTTATTCTTACTATTTTTTATTTATCAGGAGATAAAATAACTTGATCAGCCGTGGGATCTAATAAAAATGGTTACCCTGTACTTGTATGAGCATACCGAAGTAGGTACCCAAAAGAAAAAGTAAAGATACGAGAGGTTTTCTTGGTACCTTCGGAAGAAAAAAAATCACTCAAAAATTCAGGTTGCATCCCCCCTTCAACTAATCATTCAATCATTTGTATAGTAACACTACTTACAGCAACACTTCAATACTTTCCATAGTTAGTCCCGTGAAAGAAATAACAGCATCACTAACCTATTCAGAATACCCCGAAAGCAACAAAACTTTTATAAATATTTACAAAGTTAATGTCCCCACAGTTGAAATAGCCCTAGACCTCTTCAATACCACCGAGACGAATGAAGACTATGCTTTTGTCCCCGAGGAATGTACCTGACCAACTCCTTAACCACAAATTCTACTTGGGCAAATAGTACCAGGAACAAAAGAGATTCAAGCCCCAAATTTTTCCCCAAATGTTTTTGTGCCTGCTCATAAGAGCCCATAAGTAAAATAATCAGTTCCACTTTATTCACAAACCCTTTGGTTAGTGGGTCAGGAATACCCTGAGAGTTGTACATAGCCAATGCCTGAATGTATAATGAAGCCAAAGAGCATATAAGTTTATCTTCTGGACTTTCCAGAATGTTATATTTCAAAGAATATTTGGAAAAAGCTTCCATTGCACGAAAGAGCCGGTTAGCATATAAATACTGGTCAGATAAATGGTTGGGGAGGGAAAAGTTCTGGACGTTTTTGACAAGCTCGGTGTGTTCTTTGGTGAGGTCATTTAGGTGGTCACAAAAAACAGAAAAATCGAAATTAATGCCATCAGCAAACCCTCTTAGATGGGAAATGAACATTTCCAAAGGTTTTATAACACCTTCAATATGTTTTGAGTGGTTGTGGCTCGTCCATTGCTCCCTATATATTATTGGTGTTTTTATTGAACTGTAATGATGGCTTAATAAGGGGGTATAAAAGTTAGAAGGCACTGAAATTTGGGTAAAGGCTTCTTCTCTTGGTTTCAAAAATGACTGACCTATAGAAGGTGGATGCTTGCTACCATTAATTGTGATTGCTTCAGTGCCTAAAGAAAAGAGGATATTTGCACCCAAGGCGACTGGAAACCTCATTGCAATGGTCTAAAACTACTTGAAATATACTGGAATATCCGCCCAATTTATATTATTTCATGTGAAACAGCTGTTATTAATACGCCTGAAATGAAAAATAGTAAGGAAATTTATGTACTTCTGAAAAACATTGCCCTTCACTGTTAGGCTATGCTAGTTCCACACGACCAATTTGAACAATTTCACGTGCATATTCCAGTGCCCTCTTCTTCCACACCAAACATTGTACCCAAATAAATTTACCTAGATCATCACATCATAAGACATTCTTCTCAATTAAAAACAATAGAATTTTCAAAAAGCTATATTTCACTATATATTACCGAAAATATTTACCTCACCTTTATCTAGAATACCCCGCTGAAACAATCCACCTGCACACCCACCCACGCCCACCACAGCAGTCAAGCGCGTAACGGCGTTTTTACGTGCGTAATACCAAAAAATCGACGTAATGCAAAACATTGCTTGCGTAATCGTAACGAAATGCGTAACGTTGTGAAATGCGTAACGTTGTGAAATGCGTAACGTTGTGAAATGCGTAACGTTGTGAAATGCGTAACGTTGTGAAATGCGTAACGTTGTGAAATGCGTAACGTTGTGAAATTGCGTAATTGCGTAATGGGCGGCCTTTCTACGTAATTGTAGAAAAAGAGGTTCTACGACAATGTAACAAACTATTCGTTGCTACTCAAATATTAAGGTTTACGGTACCCGAGTTGAATCTCGATCAGTTTTTCGTGTATTAAAATCAAACTAACCTCTCTCCAACAAAATTAAGTTAGTCGTTTTTGTGCAAAAACGTATCTGGTGCATGTGTCGTAGCCCAAACGGGGGACACCCCCAATTAGGATTCATTGCAATTTCAGTTTAGGAAATATTTGCACGAAAAAACCAACCCAATTGGGATAGTTGGCGGTTGGACTTCCGCATTCATTCGATTTGTTCTTGTCCTCTTGAAGCTACAGCTTATTAGGACTGTGGTCTTCAATCATACTCCTAAATTGATGTTTCTTGGTGTTCTTGATGTTAGAATAATAGTGCTGGAACATATTGTTGAGGTAAAATTTGGAGTGAATGACTGAATTAGTTTAGGTTAGGAAGTGGGTTCGGATTTTCGAAAATTTGTATAAATGTGTTGGATGATTTCCCAGTGCTGTGTTGTCTAAGGCCACCAGCAAGTTCATTTTCAATGTATTGTTGTTAAGAATGTGGTGAATAAGATGTGGTTGAAAAAAAAAAAAGGATAAGCCTTAATATAAAATATTTCCTGTTTTCTAAAGGTTAACTGTTGAGTTCATTCAATGACTCAAGTCACAATCTAAAATTTCAGTATCCTCCTTGAACATGTAACACACACTGCCACCGCAAATTGATACCCACTTCAACGAAACTTAAACTGATCGCACAGGACTTTTCAAGATCTTCTGGTTTATTTTTTCCCCCTGTAATGTTTTTCCCCTGTAATTTTTATGATTCTATCATATATTTGAAATCACAGACTACTTTTCTAGTAATCCTTGATTAATAGTGTTGATAATTCACTCTTTATATTCCTTTGGGTCATTAATAGAGAATTGAGTGCCTTTCAGAAGCTATAGCAAATTGTAAAGTACATCCTTATGTTGAATAAACAGGAGTATTGATGATGAGGACTTACTAAACAATGTTCATGGGTCCCTATGTATTATCAAGTAATTACCTGAAATAATTGAATATTTAAGGACATAAAACATTGCAAAGAAGTGAATATAGAAATTTTTGACTCGCTTGAATAATTAAAAGCGAAATAGATAGATCCATCCTACACATTGCTTCATGTAGTTCAAGATGCATCAGAGTGATTAGCCAGATAATGTCAGGAGAAAAATGTTTCTTTGTACCTAAGTTTACTACATCAGTCAAACTCCTCTGGCTTTCGAGAAATAGCGATAAATTTAATTATTGACATTTTTATGATTCAGAAGAATACACAGTTTTTGAGATTAATCAAAATCCACAAAGTACTTACAAAATACACACTTTGAAAACTTTGACTTGAGTGTATTCATATCATAAGAGTTTATTAATATCATAAGAGAGTTATAATTCAAGGAATTTCTGGAGCTATAACATGTGATCTTCCTCGATTTACTTCGGTTTAATACATTTAAGCAAGAGTGCAAGAAATAATTAAACCAATTAAACAAAATCTTTGGCAGCATCAGATATTATGGTCGACTATAATACCCAATGGGGGTGTCCCCAGTTTGGGCTACGACACATGTCTTGAAATGCCTCAGATGGAGGTACCACAATTGAATGCTCTGGCTCTGCAGAGAGCAATCTGTTTGCCTTCAGAACACTTCCTATACTCTTTCACGTTGACCACATCCTCATTTGGCTTTTACCAAATGACTTCTACTGTTTTCTTTAAAGAAAAAATGTATTACGCAAACGTAGAGAATTACGCAAAACCTTACGCAATCCTTGGTGAGACCCCACGTAAACGTAGTGTCTTGCGTAATTTCCATTACGCCAATCGTTAAATACGCGAACGCAGAAAATCTCAAAATTACGCGATTCACTGCCCACACCCACCCACGCGCATGTAAACAAACAAAGATCCGGTTGAGCCCCGTTGCATATGCACATGCAGGAGCACGCACCCACACCCGGCATCTCGGAGCATTAATCCGTTCCGGAAAGGTTATTGGGAGCCACGTAAATACCCAAACCGGAAAAACCTTCCAATATTTACCACCCTCCCAATTGTTCAAATATAATCACTTTTTTTTACTTTTTTTTGTGTCATCATGTCCAACTTGAACCCCACGGCCAGAACTGACCTCCATGGCCCCGTGCTCACGTTTTTCATCGTGTTAAGCTCGGCCATAGGATCCTTCCTCTTCGTGTGGTCGGTGAGTTTTGGAGCAAACATATATCACCTTCGGGATATGTTTAGCGGCCGGGAAAAGGCCAACCAGCCTCGCGAGGACAATGCTGTGCCCAATTATACCCCCGTGGAGCCTTATCCGGACTTGAAAAGCCTCAAAATCACCCGAGATTTGCGCTACTATGCACAACGTTTGGACTTGGACTTGGAAGAGCACAACATCACCACAAAAGACGGATATGTGCTCATATTGCACCGGCTAATTGATCCGAAGGTCAGCGACGAGGAGCGGGCGCAAAAAACCCCGATTGTTTTGCAACACGGGCTCTTGCTGTGCTCGGGAGCGTACTTGGCACCAGGAAGAAACTCTCTCCCGTACTATTTCTTGAATCAAGGCTATGATGTGTGGTTGGGCAACAACCGGTGTGGATTTAAGCCCCGGCACGTGAAACTAGACGGAAATCTTATGCACAATGAACATTTTTGGGACTGGGACGTGCGCCACCTTGCGTATTATGACTTGCCTTGTATCATCGATAATGTCTTGCTGCATAAGCCCCATCACGATAAACTCTACTTGGTGGGTCACTCCCAGGGATGTACACAAACACTTATCATGCTCAGAAATGATGAGCTCAAAGAATACCACGGCAAAATCGAGCACTTTTTCGCATTGGCCCCTGCGGCGTTTCCAGGCAAACTTTTCTACGAAAGAAGGTTCATAAAGTTCATACACAGCAAGTCTCCAAGAATGTACAAGGCCATATTTGGAAACTGCTGCTTTTTGGCCATGCTCACCCAGCTCCGCAACTTGATTGGCACGTGGTCCATCTTCAGCCTTCTCTCGTACCATATATTCAAGTACCTTTTTGGGTGGAACATCCGTAACAACTACAAAAGCAAGAAGGTGATCCATGTGCAGTTCCTCTTCAATGCCAGTCTTGTTTCTGCCAAGTTGATGTCGTGGTGGCTCTCTTATTCCGTGGAGGAAGGGTTTCTGAACCAACTTCAGCCAAAACAGGCATATAAGGATGGGATCACAGCCGATTTCACTCCTGTTAATACCCGCACGGAAGAGAACGGCAATAATTTCAAGCTTATGGCCAACGTTGGTGGAAATGGTACCAACAATGGTGAAAATGGTACCAACAACGGTGAAAACAGGCCCAAAAACGTTTCTGGAGACGAAAAAGCGGGGTATTCTGACCATGATCTTGAGAAAAACATAGATGAGACCCACGAAGACGAAAGTCAAGAAAAAGACAGCAAAACTCTTTTCCCTTATAAGAACGAGTGGTTTACTACTACCGAGAAGAAGAATATTGTCCCTATGATGGTTTTTGTAGGTGGAGAAGATCATTTGGTGGACGGACTTCGGTTTGCTACACATATGAAACATTATGAGCGCAATTTCTATTCACAGTCGAAAAATTTGGATGTGGTGGAACTTGCAGAGTATAACCATCTTGATGTCATCTGGGCTCTGAACTGTATAGGGACGATTGGCATGCCAATTCACGAGAAAATCAGTGCCCAAAGAGGGGAGGTAGAGTCCAAGGAGAAGGAGAAGGAGGAGGAGAGGGTTCATCTGTAAATTAGAACAGGTGTGTTTATATTACTGAAGTGGGAAGGTGGATGATTATTCTATGTACTATTCTATGAATTATTCTATGGATTATTGTATGTATTATTCGATGGATTATTCTATGTTATTCTACGTACTATTCTATGTACTATTCTATGTACTATTCTATGTACTATTCTATGGATTATGCTTTGGTATAAGTATATGTCTTTGGGGGAAAAGTTCTGGGTTAAACTGACGTGAGGGGAATTGTAGAACGTGTAATAATGTTATATCCTCCAGGCTTCACTGTCAGGTGTATAAAATATCACTATTTTCTTCAATTGACATCCGAGTACGGGCTCACTGGGTTATGCAATTTCCGAAAGGTTTGAAAAAAGGGAATGTGTAAAGGATCACACATTTTCAGGTTATACTAATTATGATACTACCATATTGGATCATCACCGTGACAATAATATTGAAATCTATAATTACCACCCCATGTTTCAATAGTCTTTCGTAATTCCTATAAAACAAAAGGTTTATATGAAGGAAATACAACCATACAAGTACAGTCGTTCCTGGACATAGTAATAGAGGAAAAGTCAGAAATCCTCTTTCCTGGAAATATTACTACCCATATTCCAGACATCCAGGTGCATATTACATACAAAAGTGCCGAATTCCTCTTTCCTGGAAATATTACACTCAATATTACAGGCTATCCAGGTAAAAAAAAAAGTATAGTATGAGAAAAAGCTCCAAAAATTGGTAAGAAGGGGTCTGG
>JAJMIV010000344.1:0-14477 GCA_030563445.1 Metschnikowia gruessii
CAATATGGCAAAACAAGTTGAGAAACTTTCCCACCTTCAATAACTCAACGGGCGTGCTTATACAAATCTTCAAGGGTGTGGTGCACCTGACTACATTGGCCTTCAAAGAGTGACCGCATTCCAGAAGGAACTCCTTGCACCTCCTTAAATTTCCCTTGCAAAGAATTTAATACTCGATACAAATGGTCGATTTCTTCGGTGAAATTTTCAATCAGACAATCCACCTTCCCGTACAAATCATATAGTGACAAAGCCCTAACGTTAAGCGCAACCATTTCACGGACCGCTTCGTGGCCCGGGATACTGGATCGGTCATATCGCTTTAACCGGTCCGTCGAGTCAACCATTGTTTGGAATAAATGGCGGATGAAATTAAGCCTGAAGGAATATTTACCCATCTCCAATTCCGTCTCGACGAAATATTCTGCATCAGCAAGATCATTCCTGAGGTCGGCGATCTGGGGCTCAAATAGTACATAGTGAAACCCTCTCGTCGATGTGTACTCTTTCAAATTGAGTGTTAGGCGGTCCAAGTGATTTTCCACTCTCTTGTGCAAATCCCTCGTGCCACACCCTTTACATTGGTGGGTGTTCTCATCTGTAAACCCCAGCCATCTTGCACTTGCAAAAGTAATGTTAGTATTTTTAAGCGGCTCACTCAAGTTTGATAAGAAATTTGGGCTGATGGTCTCTTTTACTTCAAGATCGCCATTCTGCGGTGCACCCACTGTCAATGAGAGGAAAAAAGCCACTACTGAAATAAGTACTTTTCTCATAATGGACTGATGAAAAGACAAACTTTAACTTTCCTACGGTATAAGGGAACTATTTGTAGTTGTTTCTTAACTGTTCTATTTTTCTATTCTTTTCTAAAGGAATGAAATCTATATTTCTTTCCGCACTTATTTTCTGTGGCTATGCTGTTTGGGGTGAATTCTTCCGCTTTTGATATTTGCAGATCTACCTCGTAAACTTCTAACCTTGCCCGAGAAAGATTCTTTTAATACAAATATGTTCATAGGTCAACTTCTGCAAATAAAGCCATTTTTGGTGGTTTTGAATATCCTTTGATTTTTCAGCCGACTATAATGAAGCGTTTTTTTGTTTCCATGGTCTGAGTTGTTTTAGCACTTGAAACTAGTTTTCCAATTTTAAAAACTCACTTTGTTATGATGGCACTTGGTAGGCACAGTTCTAGGATGGCACGTGGGGCGCAGTAGTTTCAGTATAGTATTCCAGATGAAAGAATGCCATTATGTCCAGAAATTGTATCGTTTCACGCTGAGTAAATGTGTTCTCAATCCTGAACAGTTGAATTCTTAAATATGGAACAACGTGAATTTACAGATGTTATAATGGATTAAACAGAACCCAGAAAAGGAAGAATTTTAATATGTCTAAAATTTCACTTATTCTATATGTTTTCATCGCGCATTCTCTTACAGTTTTCTCTTTTTGTAACAGAACTCCATTTGTAACCTGCGACGCTTTCATCCCTGTAAATAATTGTTTTTTGATAGCCCCCTAGTGGCCAAATTGAAAAATTGAAAATGGGTTTTGAAAGACGTTAGTTTTTGAAGATTGTAATTTTTTTGACCCATCTTATAATTAATTATCTTCTAAGTTGACTCAAAACTCACTGGGTAAATAGAATCCAGATGGGTATATATACACATAATGGTTCAAGTGCCTGCCATGTTAATATGTGCACTGTTCTTCGAGCGCCACATGGACTTCTGAACTCTATTACAGAATTATAACTTCCTTATCATAGAAACAGCACTTAGTTCAATAAACAAATGAAGATACTGGGAATTAACAAAGAATTGCTAAGGCGACAACTTTAGGGCCTTGTGTATTTTCATGGAAGGTTTGATAATTGTATATGTCTACACATGGAAACTTTTCGTAAAACTTAAGCCGCCGTTAAATCCATATGCAGCCCTTGAATAATTCTTCTTTTTTCATCACTACATCATTTTTTCATTCCTGATAAGCAACGACAAGAACAATATCTTTCACTATCTCTTTCCAAAGAATGCTCACACGGTATATAGCCACGTAAGTGTACTTTAACGGAAACATATCATCAAGTTTGTCTTTTTTATTCGTTTCAATTATTTTGGTGATTGCTTCCACAACACCTGGAGCGTTCTCTTCACCTGGGCACATTTGTTGGCGAACACCACACCGATTCCCGAGGGCACATCAGTCAACTTCTCAAATTCACTCTCCCAAACGTATAAACTTGAAAATAAACTTGGAATTTCATCTTCTGCTTTGCTATAGGTTAAATCAAGCAAGCCATTGGAGTCAAGCACCGCCAAAGTCCTAACATTGAGTTCAGTGATTTCGTACACCAACTCGTAGCTGAGGATATCGTAAATAGCATATCTTTTCAACTTGTCTGCAGAATCCACCATGGTCTGGAACAAAAATCGAGCAAACGTGATTTTTTTCAAGAAATTGTGGTAGTCCAACTCTGTCTCTACCAAAAATTCGATGTTTGATAGTGAGTTTCGGAGACTATCCATGTGTGTTTCAAACAGTTCGTAGTCAAACCCGGACTCGGTGACAAAGCTCCTCAAGCGTCTATTGAAACTTTCCAACATATGTTGTGCTTTTCGTGTTGCATTCTGATGGTCGATTTCAGACATGAAAGATAACGCGCCGCTGTCCAAGACTTTTGAATTCAAAGCATCCCTAGTTTCTGTGGGTATGCTGTCGGTACAATTGATAGCAGATGTTTGATTATGCCTTTCAGTGGAGACTGAGCCAGCTAATGACGCTGAAGAGAAGAAGACTATTGTTAAAATCGCCCATCTGACTCTCATGCTGAATAATTTGGTTTTTCTGGTTAAATTCTTACTTCTAGGCCGGGTGTGTGAATGCTTTTTATAGCAAGCTTTTCATGCAATATTTAAGTAAAGTCTTTCCGAACAAGAATATATTTGCGATAGATTTTTCCCTTTGTTGGTGGATGAAAACACCTCTCTCTATAAATCCAGTCACCAAAGCGAATGTGAATTATATTCATAATTGTTTAAAGCTTCTTGAGGCTACCTTTTGAATAGGTTTTTGAAGAGAAATAAAGATAAAGTTCCAAGCTTTTCTCCTACAACGTCTTAATATGAAGGATTTTTATTATCCTTACGTGTTCACATCTGGTCATTAGGGGCCAAATCTTTGCGAACTTTCTGGCATTAAAAAGTTTTCATGATAAATAACAAGAGGGGACATGTTGCTCGGGTTTTATTTCCCCATTTCCAGTAAATTCATTTTCACGCAGTGTTTGATTTTCCAAAAATCGACCCTTTTGGATGAAACTTTTCTGTTTTAATTAACTATTTAATATTGATGCCATTGTTGCGTTTTCGGGTCATTCTCTATTTCGAGGTGGCAGTGCCTCGGTATTTGCCAAATTCTAATCTCATAGAATGTACATGTCAAAGAATTTGGGGGAAATCAATGTTTTCGTGTCATAATTTAGCCTACATTAAAGCTTCCCTGGTCTTTTGGTACATCTTCAGCTACGTGTATTTCTTTCATGAAGATTCTGACTGAGTGGTTCAATCGCACATCTTACACCACTGAGGTTGTTCACTGCATAGATGAAACCATTTAGGTATTAACCACTTTATACTTGCTAATTAGCTTAATTCAGCTTTTAGTAGAGAAAGAATAAAAGGTATACAAAGAACCACGGATGTGATGGAGAACAATTTCCGGCCCTGAAACGTGTACACCATTAGGATGTGTGGATACCATCCAGTCTACCTGCTTAGATGTTTCTCCGCAAATATCTTCAAATTAAATGATCCAATCCAATTCCGCAAAGGCATTTTTATATAAGCGGAAATTAAGCAAATTTATTTTCTCGATGGTATTCCTGCTCTAAGTGAGATGGAAATCGCCTCCATTCACTCTCACTGTGCGAACGGATGTGGCCCTATGTTCTTACTACAAGCCTAGTAAGTTGATCTATAGAGAATTGAAAAAGGAAAAAATGAAATTATTCTGGCTCGATCTTTTCGTTAAGTTCGGTTCAATAACATTTTAGTGCGTTTCATCCTCACTCAAACTAAGCTCAAATTCCAGTCTGAGCTAGAGCGAGTTACACTAAGCTACACTAAGCCACTACCAAATAGTACATTAAATGATTAGACTAAAAGTAAAGCCATAAAAAAGGTTTCCTGTCTATAACCACTGATATCCACAAATATAATTTCGTAAAATAATTATAGTCCATCAATATGGAAATTATATTTGGCTGCGTGGTAAAGTGTCGCAATTTTATTATTCTTGAGTGCGAGTACTGCCCTAGCTCAATAATTCTAAGCTTAACTTGCTCAGCTGGAATACTTTGGTAACCACAAATTGGTATTAGTGATGTATATTGAGATAGTGTATGTATAAACTATTTTTTAAGTAATAAATGTGAAATATGATTTTGTAAAAATATTATTTTTTCCACATCTGAGCGAGTGAACTACTGAGCTACTTTGAGCTACTTTGAGCTACACTGGGTTACACTATCAATTCTTCTTACTAGTAATCGCCGCATAATTCCAAGTTCATGCTAGCAAATTAATAACACTTTCCACCTAAATATTATGGTTAATGTCAAATTATGGGAGGTTTTTTAAAAGAATATAATATCCTCACCCAATATCGACACGTACACATTGGTCAGCACTGTTAGGTGGATCAAACGCAGATTGAAGACGATGCTAAAGAACCATCACTGATTAATTTACCTCTGGTTGTCTTATTGCGGATCAGGTATATGAACTATTTGATTCTTAAGACTTTATATTCTAAGAATTCTTAGATCACTACAATACATAACAATCACCGACTTTATACAAACTAATGTTCACCTTAATATACATTGTTTCTTTACCTGTTCACCGTTTAACTATTACTGCCAGATATCTCACATGTCTGGCAAGTACCTAGAAGAATTCACATCATATCAATTCCACAGAATTGGAGAACACTATATCGAACAGGCATTTCCACGCTTTACAGTATGGACACCACAGGCATTTCGAAGTAAAGATGGTCAATTACCGCAGTGAAGAAACCTCAAATTCTTCAAAAAAAGGACTGCCGAGTGGGCATTACACGGGCCTTAAAGTTGGAATTTTAAAAATAGAGATTTTCCATCCCAACAATAATATTGCTATAGCTATTCTATAGTAGCTATTTCTGTAACAGCCATTTCCATAAGACAAAGAAAACCGATACCCGGAAGCCCCCCAACAGTACAACTATTTATATGAACTATTTCTCTAAACTTTTTCTATATACTATTTCTATACTATTTCTATACTATTTCTATATACTATTTCTACAAAATAATCATCCACATTGGCCAGCAAACCTGCACACGCCCAGCAACCCAGTCCAATGACAGTGCGATTGAACAAAGGTTGATAATTCAGTACCGTCTGGGTGAGAATGCAGGTCGTGTCGCGGCTGAAAAAAATACTTAGACTAATTACCGACTTTTGCATAAACTCTTCCCAAAACCACACAAAAACGCACAGAATCCACCATGTTCCCCAGAATTCTGTCCTGGACACTTGGTGCATCGGCCCGTGTCAACGCACGGACCTACTCGACGGCGGGCGGACCTTCGGGGTCCGGATCGGGCTTTTTATCTGACTTGATGAAAAGAATCGATACCATCAACATGAAGACAGAAAAGATCGCCAAAAATCAGGCCCAAGCAGGTGCTTTGGCCGCCAAAGCGGGCAAGAAGCAAACTAGTCAAAAGACACAAACTAGTCAAAAGTCACAAACTACTCAAAAGTCGCAAAAATCGCAAAATACTCAAAAATCGCAGTCCTCAAAACTGTTTGTTCCTCCTGGGTCTGTCAGAGCCCCAGTCAAGGCCAAAATTGCCGTCAAGGACCATCCTTTGAGTTCAAACATATTCAAATTGATGGACGAGACTAACTTTGCCAAGTCCAGTCCAAGAACTCCTGCCAGATCTGGTCCTGGACTGGCCCCAAGAGGTGATAGACCAGTAGGTAAGTTTGCTGGAAGACAAGGAGCCAGAACACAGCAGTTTGGCGATAGAAAGCCCGGTGCTAGACGCCAGGGTGCTGGCCGTAGACCTTTTGGCCAAAAGAACGCCATCACAACCCAACGGGCCAGTATTGTGCCTAAGAAGTTGCAGGTGACTGCACTCAAGCCTACCCTTGGAGGAGACGTGTTTTTGTACGGAAAACCCGCCAAGTTGGGTGTGTGTACGTCTTCCAGAGTGGCAGCTGTGGCCAAGGAGTGTTTGCTCAAGTCCCAGTACCCTTACAAGTTGCCCAAGTCCATCATTGACGGAATGGACCGTAGTATTTCCGGAAACAGATTCCTCTTGCAAAAAGACTTCAATGTGGCCGTAGACGCCGAGCACTTCCACGACCGTGTCAAGAAGGTGGTCAGGGGCGAGCCCGAGAACTTGGTTGCCAAGAAATCCGCCTCTGCTGCGGAGCACGAGACGTGCCGTGGCTTAATGACCAATGGTAGCTTGAGCATGGACCACAAGAAGACCATTTATGATGTGGTCACGGGCTTGAAGAGTGCCCAGGATTTGTTGAAGGGCGCCGCATGGAACAAATAGATGGCCATTGTATATAGGAAACGGTCAATTATCTGGAGTATCTTAGGGGTATCTTAGGGGTATCTTAGGGGTATCTTAGGGAGTATCTTAGGGGTATCTTAGGGGTATCTTAGGGAGTATCTTAGGAATGTATCTTAGGAATGTATCTTAGGAATGTATCTTAGGAATGTATCTTGGGAATGTATCTTAGGAATGTATCTTAGAAATGTATCTTAGGAATGTATCTTAGGAATGTATCTTGGGAATGTATCTTAGGATAATATCCTAGTAAATCATCATAGTGAAGTATCATAGTGAGGTATCATAGTGAAGTATCATAGTGAGGTATCATAGTGAAGTATCATAGTGAACTACTTACGGAACTACTTACGGAACTACTTACGGAACTACTGATGGATGTACTTATGGAACTACTTATGGTCGTATCGTAATCGTAATGCGTTAGAAATGAAGCCATTCATAGACTATATACTATAATACCGAGAAGTTGTTGAGCAGTACCTAGTAAACAAAAACTCCGGTTTTGATGCGGAAAGTATCCTAAGGATGTACTTAATGAAGTATTCCAGGGGGTATCTTACTGTATCTTACTGCATCTTACTGTATATTACTGTATCTTACTGTTTACCTTACTGTTTACCTTACTGTATACCTTACTGTATATCTTAGCAGTGAACCAAATCTTTAGTAACAGCGTATAATATGGGTAATAATAGGTATAAACCAATTTTGACATAGTGCTAATAATAAAGCTTTCAGTGTTTTTAACGATTACCTTACTATAAATGCTCCATTATAAAATCTTGGTACTTGGGCCTACTTAAAGAATTTGATGGCTGGAACCCTGGCCAACTTAACATCTTCTAATGTGATTCGAATTAACTACGGACCTTTGAAAGAATCTCTCAAGTAGACACCTAATTTCAAAGAGACTAAGGTATTTAAGTATTCAGTTAAGTATAAAGGTAGTTCACTGTAAGTAGTTCAGAAACAGTAATCCCCCTTTGCCCAGTTAGAAAGACCAAGTCAGACCATAAACACAAATCATTTTGGAGCTAATCCCAGCCCTCTGAAAACATATCTCTAATGGTACTAACGGTGTTGTTTTTTTAAATTAAAGTAGTTTTTGGGAGTAAAACGGTTTCGGAAGCGAAAAGCCTTATGCAAGAGAAGTGTGCACAATATTTCTCAACAGAACATATAAGGCATATCTTACACACCAACAGTTGGTTTGAGTCTTCGGGAAGGATCAAATCACTCCAAAAGATTCTGTTATTCACTGGTGGCAAAATCATCACTCAGTGCTGAATTTTATCCCCAAATGGTTAAAGCCAATAATTTGGCTAAGATCATAACTCTAAGGCCTAATCGCATTAATGCGGATATCCCTGTCTAATTGAGACTTCGGCAGGAAATTAGTGAACGACTCACGAGACTGTTTACCGAAAGGGAGATAAATCATTATATACATCATGTCAAAGCGGGCCAAAAAAAAACAATTATCAGGCGTTTGTAAACACTGAAGTAAACTTCAGAAAATCTCATAGTTATCATAATACTAGTAATATTTAGTCGTTACTGGAGTAATCTGTAGTAAGGTTTTCGATCCAATTATACGTATGGACACTGTCTTAGAGTATATCTTAGGGTGTACTTAGAGTAGATCTTAGTAATTTCCGTCAGTGATAATCCAGTGATCTGCCATGAAATCTTATCTATGACCCTCATGATACCACCATGATACCTTTCAACCACCTACAAGACCAAATGGAGGGCTCACCCCACGTCCATAGACTACAAGACGCGTTCGGAAGCACTGGCCCCATCCTATAAGTATTAGTAGCGAGTCTTATATTAATATATGTAGCACATCCAGCGTAACTACCTATGACCAGCAAAGACCCGCGAGGTATCCTTTAGCCTTGTCCTTCCCATGATTGATTAATTGATTGCAATTCTTCTTCGTTTCTCTCTTCTCCTCTTCTCATTTGCAACTGAGCCATCATATTCTATCGATGTTTATATCGATGACATCTTCATTGTTGACATCATATCTTGAACCAGGAACGGGCGCTGATGGTCCCTTTCGTGTACACAGATTTGCTCTGTGACTCCTTGTACGACAATATAAATGGCGCCATGGTGGACACTGTCAAGTACCCAAGGGTGAGTATGGAGGTTTTCGTGGCGACAGTAGTGTGCATGGTCGATGGAGGTAGTTTATGGGTTGACGGGGTAGTGTCAGCAACGGGTTGAATGGTTGATAAAAAAGTTGGGGTAAAGCTTCGTGGTGGAAGCCCGGTCCTTTTATGGTGGGTTAGGAAAATCATGCCACTATTACATGCTGGCTAGTATGCACTCTGTTTCGCAGCCACAGCAGGAACCTGTTGGGGGCATGCATAAAGTCTCGTGATCCGATCCTGACTGCACTGCGTGTCGTATAGCTGGAACATGGCCCCCCTCCCTTATCCATTTTGTCTAAACGAGCTCGTATCTCGGACTCATTTCGGCTTTACCCTGCTGAAAGAAAAGGACCCCAACAAAAGCAAAAGTCGAGTGATGATCTTTTTTGTTTTTCTGGCCAATTCTCAACAACCCAAAAATAAATAAAAAACTGAAGAAAATTTTTCTGTACAGAGTTGGCACACGCAGGATAACCTCTATCGTGATTGCCATAACCTCTGCTCTGATTGGCATAACCTCACTTGAGGGTACCTCACTCAAGGTTGCACGGCAGAAACCACTAAGAATGGTTGCGAGAGCTAGTCACCCTAAACCCAAACCATAGACAAAAGAACCCAGAAAAAGAAAAAAACATCGAAAGAATCAACTTATCTGAAAATCGATGAACTTTCTTCATTTGCGTGGAATTGATTCCTTTTCTTTTGGTTTTTGTTCTTTTTTTTTTCGTTGTTCAAAAATTCTGCACGCTTTTTTTTTTTCATCCTCATCCCAATTTAATTTGACCCGGCAGGTTTTTCGCTTCTTTGCGCATAAGTTACAAGCGTGGTTATTTGCTAACACGCGTGTCAAACATTCCACCAGCCCCATCATGCACGTACGTAACCTCTAGGCCACGTGTGGAACCAATCCCCGTTTTTGTTTTTTTGCTTTGCTGTTTTGTGAGTGGCTTCTCTAGCGACAGGGTCCAATATGACATTTATGCTTCCTTATTCTCTCTTCTGTAGCAGCTTTTGACAAACTCTTTTATTTCAACACCGCCTGGTACTTTAATGCTGAACCTTAGTGCTGCTGAACCTTAATGCTGCTGAACTTTCGCGTACGAAGGGGGCCTCAACTTTGCATTCAATGTCCTGATCAACCAAACAGGGAAAAGACTCAAGAGGAGAATCACCCCCATCTGCCAACAGAATGACACCGACGTGATATAATCGAGGTCGAAGTATTCCTTCAAAAATGGCACCAGTAAAACAAAGATCATGGACGTGATCACAATGGTACTGAACATCACCTTATTCCACGTCCGTATAGTGAAGGCCACCATGAACAACTCATTGAGAACCAAGGCCGTAAACGAAATGCTCACCATCGCTGGAAATTTATCCTCGCTCAAGGATTGAAACTTCTGCGAGAGCAATTGAATTACACTACCTTGGAATAGCGAAATGACCACCCACATGAAAAAACTCTTGTACGACAATGACTTGCCCAAAGTGAGCTCCTTGTATAGCTCCGGGTATAATTTGGTGAGTCTCTCATCAACATCCTTGTCAAGAGTTAATGAGAACACTGGAGCCATAGTATAAAGGGTACTGTACCCAACCATGAGCCAACCTTGGTACAATGCAAGAGGTTCGAACCGTGATGATATCGAGTAAATGGCCTGCGCCACAGAAATGATTAATCCACGGTGGATGATGAACTGCGAAAGCTTGGCGGATCTCTTATAAGAGTTCCTTCCGTGCCAAAGCAAAAGCTTCAGCAAGTAGTGGAATTGGTCAATGCTGAAATCTGCAGACAAAGAAGCTTGTTTTCCCTCCTTTCCAACAATACCAACACCCACGTCCGCACACTGAATCATACTCACGTCGTTTCCTCCGTCACCGATACAACACACGCGTTTTCCCGTTGCTTCTTTGATGGCCAAGGCGATGTCGGCCTTTTGTTGGGGCGTACAACGGCACGCAATCACCGCTGGGAGTAGAATACACATTTCAAAGAACTCTTTGCTGAAGTACTTCATGAAGATGGCCAAAGACTCTCCGTCAATCAACAACACCGAATTAGCCGTGTTGGTGATTTGTTCAAGATGGCTCATGGCCATGTCCGGGTTAGACACCTTCGTAATCTGATGCACAAATTGACCTCTTGATATTAACTTGGCGCTGATTGCAACACACTTTGCGGTTTCAACCTTGTCTCCTGTTAACATCCAGATCTTCACTCCTGCATTTCGTAAAAGCTCGATCGAGGTCTTGACGTTTTTCTGTAGTTTGTCCTCGACACCTGTCAAGCCTAGAAGCTCGACGTTGGTCTCAAGATACTGCCCGATTACTCTTTGCATGTTTGTGTCACGCTCGTGCATAGATAAAGAGGCCTTTTCGTACTCCTTTGCAAACTCGTGATAAGTGGAAACACTCAACTTCTTTCTTCCAATGACGAGAGTACGCAACCCCTCGCGTGCCATGTTGGAGGTTTCCTCGTCCAACCAGTCTGAGCTGTTGACAATTTTGGCCATCACAGTATCTGCACCCTTCTCCATAAACCACACTTCGTCTTTTTGCATATCCTTAACCACGACACCCATTCTCTTTGTGTCGGAGTTGAAGGGGAAAATGTATAAGATGTCAAAGTTCAATTCCTGGGACGAGGCCAAATGGAGAAGCGTTATGGAGTGTCTATCTCTTCTGAGCAATCTGAGCCCGACTTGCTCGCAGAATTTGACAATAGCAATTTCATCCGGCGAAGCAGCTTGGTAAGTGATGGTGCCGTCTTCATCTGAGGGCGTCACGTTATGGCATAGCGCAAGCACAAGTGCAAAATCGCATACTTTGGATGCCAAATCTCTTCTTTTGGTGGAGCTACCGCCCAGTTCATGCAAAAGTAACTTGCCCACGTTTTCCGCCACTATGTCTAAAGTTTCACCCGCATAGCAGACGGTGCCTAGATGGAGTTTCTTCATTTCCATGTCGTTTTGCGTAAGGGTTCCTGTTTTGTCACTGAGCAAGTACTCGATTCTTCCCAAGTCTTCGGGGATGGTGGATGTTCTGACGATGGTTTGGGGAATATCGGGATCCTTCTGTATCTGTGATGCATACACGGACTTTGCTAGGTCGAGGTTGACTCTGAGCGAAACGGGGATGATTGACGAGAACAAAATAAGGAACCTCAAGATATCAATATACCATTTGCCGCCAGGAGGAAATCCCTTGGCGAGCACCAAGCCAATCGAAAGGAGGAACACAGTGACACAAAGGATTTTTGAGATGCTGTTGATTTCGATCTCAAGGAGCCCCGTTTTCACCCCGGACATTGTCGTGTTAAGCAGCTGACGGGTTTCCACGCCTGTGTACACGACAATTCCAATAGCTGTTCCGGACGCAAGCACGGTGTTTGCCCACAAAGTCTGGTCAACATTCAAAGGCACGGTTTTATCTATGCCGGCGTTTTGGTGGTAGATCAACTTGCCCTCAAAGTTGTGGATGGATTTGGTGGGTCTACCGATGATAATCAGGACCGTATCTACAAGGCGAGAAGCGTCGGAAATCTGCTGGGTCACGCTACACGCCACCCTGAGTTTCCAGTCGGTTTCACCATCCAACTGGTCTGTTTTAATGAATGCTTCACCGTTGTTATCGGAAGAATGGAGAAGCACCATATCTGCAGGCACACGGGTGCCCTTATGGATACGTACCAAGTCGCCGACTTTGAGGTTTTTTGACGCCACGGTCGACACGTCTGTGGACAACGAAAACGAGCGGTTCAAGACCTCGTACTGTTCGTTATTCTGCTCGATATCCCTCCTGCGGCGCGCGATATCGTCGCCGGCCTCTTTCACCATGGTTACGGTCAACACAAAGCCCAAAGGTACCACATATGACGATAAGTATCCAATGCGCAACTGCGGCACAATCTGCGAGAGTGCCACAAGTAAAAAGTACAAGTTGAAGAAGAATTTAAACTGCTCGTAGAGAATCACCGGCACAAAAGTGACCGGGTTGTATTTTGCGTTCAGCACGGCGTTCAGAACCAAGGATTTCTGGGAAGCGTTCCGTGGCGACACGTAGCGCTCCTCGGCCTCGGAGATTCCGTCCTCATTGAGCCCCTGGCCCTGTTGTTGCTGCTGAAGTTCGGTATGGAGCTGTAGGTCCGATTGTTGTTGCAATTCGCGGGAGATTTCACTGCGCACAAAGCGGTAGAGGCCAAGCAGAGATCTTACAAAGTTCCCCAAGCGGTATGTGAGCGATCCCGGCGTGTGGCGGGTATGATACGGGCCGCTGGGACCGTAGGGGTCGTGTGCGGCGCTAATTCTGCTTGTAGCGGCGGGTTTTGGGCCTCCAATGAGCGGGTTTGCGTCGGAAACCAGTTCTAGCTCGTTCCCGTCGAACGAGGAGCCCCTGGATCCGTGTGGATCATTGTTATTGCCGCTGTTATGGGACCCATCGAGTGTCGCTAGCAGGATACCTGAAATCAGCGGCAGAAAGGCCCCGGAAGAGCTTCTGCGGCCGGCCCAGTTAAGGTAATTGGACGAGGCCGAGTTGAGGGCCCTATCAAGAGAGTTTTCGAAGTCATCAAACGATTCGTTTTCGTTTTGGGCGGCCAAATTCCGTTGGGAACTGTTTTTCGGCATGGTGCGACCAAAAGGGCGATTTTCTTGGGTATGTTTTTAGAAAAAAAGTTCCTATTTTTGGGGAATTGAAAATAATGGTAGAATATTATGTTAATCTGCCAGAAATTGGTGCAGTTAGTGTATGTTTTAGTGGTGTTTAATCCAGCCAAAGGTATTTTTATAGGTTTTCAATACAGAAGATATGGTGCGGTGCCGGACGATCTGGTGGATCGATATCAACACGAAACCGCGCGCCGGTCGGGCACAGCCTGCCCAGGGCCGTCCTCTTTATAACGATATGGAATGGGCACACCGGTGTTTCACTAGGTGTTGGGGCGATTTTAGTTGGTTTTTTTGGCTAAATATTTTTGTGGAATATTCATTTTTTTAAAAAAACAAACTTTTAGATACTCCGTGGTTGCGGTGGTGGTTTGGGTGGTGGGTGGTGCTTGGTACATTATTGACTGGTGTGATCTCAGTCTGGTGCACCTGCGTGTAGCAACTGGGCCGGGTTTAACCATGGTCAATTTTTGAGTTTAGTGTATTTGAAGGAAGGTGTACCAGTGATATTCTTTAGCGGGTTTGGAAATTTTGTAATCTTGGGGTATGTGGAATTGTTATACTGCATACTAATATGTTTTTCTTCGTATTGTGATGGAGAACGGTGGGGCTTCTATTGAATGGATGGTTCTAGTATGAGCCTGAGGCAGAGGAAATTTCGCAGCCACTGCTAAGTCTAAGAATGAAGTCGTTACACCATGGGTTGCCGTGAAATTAAATATTTCGAAATGTTCAGGAGAGTCCTTTGTTTATGAATTTTGTTGGTAAGCGAGAAAATTGTGTCTTTTTGGCCATTACCAAGTGAAGAGAAAAGGGAACGTGAAAATTCTGTTGAGAGGAACGCCGTGAGGCATTGGGTATAACGCCGTACCGCGTCACGTACACTTCATTGTACTTCGCACAGACTTTCCACGGTGTTCTTCTCATAGAGCTTACCTAAAGGACTGAGTGAGAAGATGTCTCAACTCAGATACTGTTATTGTCTATTTGTTATTAGAACAA
>JAJMIV010000345.1:0-14439 GCA_030563445.1 Metschnikowia gruessii
TGCTTTTGATATACTCTTTGATATAGTCCTGTTAATGCAAGTCCCTTATCACGATACTTATAACATCAAACACATTTCAATGGGTATAACCAGTGTTGATTGGTGTGAATATATTGACTGATTGATAAGATATCTAGAAAGTTGCAGGACAATGCTAGCGTTTTCAAATCTTACAGTATTAGCGGCGTAAAGTAACTTTCCACCAATGGAACGATATTCTGAGTCATCACAGAACTCTTCTTTACCCTCCTGTAATTCATGCAAATTAATCTGCGCGGCTGGAGTCGATAGAATACGAGCTCTCTCATGACCATAATCTATCAATAATGAATTAACATAATCACCAAGATGAATTTTTGTGAATGACGGATGAAACTCAATATTCATACCGAGGAATTCCTGGGTAAGTCCTAAATCTTTCATTTTCAACGCTTTACTCAACTTCTTCTTCGCAATGGCAATTTCCTCAGCATTAGAGCTAACAATCAAAATATCATCAACATAAAGCGCAAAAAGGATGTAGCCTGAACCTGACCCTTTTACAAAGACATGGTTCATTGTTGCAAGATTGAAACCCTTTTTACTAAAAGATATATCTTTGCAATTCTTGCTGATATCCATATTTATGGTACTAGTATATAACTAAAAAGGTATATTTTCTCGATATGTTTTGAAAGCCAGGGGTGGAACTGGTCCGCCTCTCGAGAGCCACTCCCTGTACAAGTATATTTTTGGACATCATCCCGGACTCTAACACTATCATTTGCAGTTTCCACGCTTCCGGCTTTAGTCAGGTATCTAAATCACCCGTTTTCCTTGAATCAGGAGGCACTCTGACAAGCGGGGTATGATTAAGGGGGTGATCACACGCTCTAACAGCACCCTCTCTCTAGTAAGCATCTATTCTGAACCTCTCTCAACAAACACATAAAAAAAAAGCTAAAATATAAAAACAAATACTCCAACTCACTATCATAAAACAGTCAAATCTCCTCATCCTCGCGTGTGACCAAAACTCATTCAATCTCGATCACTTCTTAGAGCCTTGGACCTCACTGGTATCAGCAGCCGTTACGCCATATAAAGAACCAGTGAAGATGTTCATTTCGTCTATATGTATTGCCGAATTTCGTTCTAGTTTCGTCGGCTAGTTTCTTTACATATATCGAATCGATATATGAAGATTTTTTTTAGTAAAGTTTGTTCCAAGTCTGAATCGACATGTAGTAAACGGTAAATATATTAAAATGTTAGCTCAAATATTTGTCGCTAAATTTCGCGCTTTACTAATCTTGTCGACACTGGGCATAACGATATTATTCAGAATACCGTTATTTTCCTACAGCTCTTGAATTAGGCCCAGCGCGCAGCGCGCATCGTGCCTTGTTGAGGCTACGATTCGTGACGTCACATACTCCCAAACAATACTGAACAATTCTGGGAAAAGGTCCACCGAACTTGTGCAAAAATGGGTGAATAAATGTGAAAGTGTCTATATACCGGAAGAATGCACAAAATAATGTATTTTCGAATTTTTGAATATTTCTCAGCGGTGTGTGTCTCTTTTTCCATGGGCAGGGTAATGTTTCTGTGTTGTTGATCTAGCCACGTGCCGGTTTTTTTTAGTGCTGACTCGCAGATTTAGTCCCACGCCGGAGTCAGTCGGTTGCCGTCGCACCTGGGCACGTGCTGAGCCCAACAAATATCAAACCTACTTCAAAAGGAAAATAAGTGAATAATATTTGAATTTTTGAATATTCATCTTTTGTGTTTTGTGGATATAGCTTCTTTTGGGCATAACTTAGGGGATTTGGTGATTCTTTTTGGGCGTTCACTTTGTGGAGTTTAACCCTCTTAGAGGGTGTGTGGAAACACTCAGTGGTCTCTCACAGTCGGATTTTTAACAAGAAGGTACTTGAAAAAAACAGTAGAAAAGGGCATTGGGTTGTATATAAAAACTGGCGATATTTCTATTCTAACTACTGTTCAAACTAAGGAATTGAGGTGTCACTTTCTACAAATCGTGGGTATATGTGGTACTCTTAGATGACCGTAAGTATCGTTATAGAGAGGTTGGTACCAGACGTATTGGACCTAGCCTATCCCTTTGAAATCACATTTGTCGTTCTGGATATTGTTAAGAAAAGATTTTGTATGACCCAAACTCTCTTCTTTTTTCTCTAATTGTTACTGTTGGTGATTATGTACTTATTAAACGGTATTGTGAAGGGCCGTGTGGGCCCAATTAGAGGATCTAAGGTTGCTATTATACCACTGAATATATAAATTCTTGAAAGAGATGAATTTCCCAATTGCCAGATAAAATTTCACTGGGAAAATCTTTAAGTGAATCAACTACCAATATCAAAAGGTGTTTTTACAATGACCTATCTATCTTTCCAAAGAGTCAATATTTGCCTTGTCAGCGATACTGCCCACTGAGAAATTTTGTCTTTTTATTCTCCTGTGTGATCAGATGAAGTGATGCGAATTACGGCGCTTTTTAAGAAAAATTGCCAATTTTTTCTGACCTCTCAAAATGGTAATGGGGTTATGCTTTCTTAGGGCAGCATAACAGCAATTCGTCATACGTAATACGTAATACGTAATGTCCGTAATACGTTTTTCGTATATTCGTAATACGATCTTCTTATATTCGGAATGATAGAAGTAACACGAAAAAGCAAATCGCTAACAAATATTTCTAAGGGCTGAATATGAGGAGCTGACTAGTTTATATGGAATACTTCAAACTGATTATATTGCTGGTAAATAATACCTTCAGTAAAGGGGGCAAAGACTTGTTTCTCCATGAGTCTCTTTTAGGGAGTGTCTTTTAGATGGAGTCTTTATACAAATGTTCAGAATAATGGTACCGGAATTACCCTAACACATAATTAAGCATGATGACAGGACAAATTAAGAATGACGACAGGACAAAATTGTGACTGGTGCTCTCATTCTCACCCTTAAACCCCCAATATCGTGTATCAGTTTTTTCTTGTTACGATTTCGAACTTTTCGAATTTTCGTATTACGGCTTTGTGTCGAATTACGATTGCGCCCCCGAAAATAGTACAACGTAACCATAAAATGGCAGCATAGTTTCGTAATTTTCATTACGTTTTAGGAATAATTACGCCACTGCGAAACACTGAGGAAATGCGGGGATGCGTATCCTAACCAGTCTCTGAAAAATACTTTCAAGATATTGTTTCAAACGTCAAATTCATGCTCAATTCGGGGTTGACAAAACCCAAGCAGGTAACTACCAAATTTTATATACCAAATTTTAACTACCAAATTTTAACGACCAAATTTTAACGACCAAATTTTAACGACCAAATTTTAACGACCAAATTTTATCAACCAAATTTTATCAACCAAATTTTAACGACCAAATTTGATCTACCAAATTGTAACTAACAAATTTTATCAACCAAATTTTATCAACCAAATTTGATCTACCAATTTTTAACGACCAAATTTTATCTACCAAATTTTAAATCGTACATATGAAAACGTAGTATGAATTGAGGGAACCTTGCCCTTCGTATTTCGTAATACGAGTTGAACGATTTTGGTAGCTACCTAATAAGAAAATATTAATACATAAGAAAACGAAGAAACGAAAATCAGAAAATACGGCAAGAAACAAAAACTCGTAACCCGCCCTGAAAAGATAAATTAATTCGCCCGACTAATTTTGCAATCACTGTAGTGGGCCGTGCCACTGGCCAGGCTGACCAATATGTCTGTGTATATGGCAACAAAAAATCACGAAATCACACCAAAATGGCGTTGCTAAGTATTTTTCCTGTAACTTCTAATTCTTTGTTCCTCCTGGCTGTTTCCTAAAAAGGATTGTATGACATATGTTTGATGCTATTCACTAAATTCTACCAGCTTTTCTGACCAAAAGGCCGGCTGCAACAGTCGCAGTCGCAGCAATCCGGCCCTAATTGTTACCCACCGTAAGACAAAACTGGCCCAGGGTGAATACCATAATCTTCATTAAAACTTTCAAAACTTCTCAATTGAAGAAATTAAGATTTTGAAGTGAAACCGTAAACATTAAAAACATCCTCTTCAGACTTTTTCCTACACCACCACTTAGAGGAAAGTAACACCATACAGTAGAATTCTACAGTAACATCACTTTATACGCATGAGTTATTTACACGGTATTTTATACTTGTATATCAGTTTATGCATTTATCGCTATTTCCTTCTAACTACGTGGTAAGAATACCCACCAGAAACTTGGAAAATTAAAAATTACTTGTTCGTATACTTTTGTGTAAGCAGTATATTTCCTACTACTTTATAAATCGGAGAAAATGGCGTAGTATCTGGAGAATTATATTACCAAAGAGACGGACAATTAATTACTTACACACTTTCGATGACTTCTACTAAAACAGTGAAACAGTTACATAATCAATTTTTTTTTGAAAAGCCATACTCTAATAATTAATCCATTCGTCAATTGAATATGAACTGGTGGCAACTGGTCACGTGACACGGTGTTTCCTCCGTCCACCTCGTCCTGATCACAAAGCCGCTTCAACTGGAGAACACAAACTTCACACTTTTCCCAATGAATTACCCAATGAATGACCCCCAATATCAGTAAAAAAATACAAATCAGACCTGGATACAGCACATAGTTGAATACTTATGAACTGTTCCATATTGATACTACGGTGGTTGTCGCACCTCGCACGGTGGCGCTTCAACTCTCACACCCGTGCCTCCGGGAAACCCTCCCTCGCTCACCTTTTACACCCTAAAACCTACCCGCCGACCTTCCTTACACTCAAAAGACGAGCACATTTCACAAAAAACCCTCTCTTTTTTCTAGTTTCTTCGTTCTAAGGTCTAGTACTCGCATTTACCTATCCCCCTGACCCCCTTAACCCCGAAATTTCCCGAAATTTCCCGAAATTTCCCCACAAAAATGGCCACTTTGGAAGAATTGGAACACGACGAGCTCCTCGACCAGGAAATCACAAATTCCTCCACCCAAGACATCATCAACCGCACCAAACTCCTCCACAATGACATCCAGGTGATGTTCTCCGAATCTCAGCGTCTCAGTCACGAAAAAGCCGTGATGACCGAGCGTATCAAGGATAACCAGGACAAAATCAATAACAATAAGCAGTTGCCGTATTTGGTGGGCAATGTGGTGGAAATTTTGAACATTGACGCCGAAAAGGAGGCCCTCGAACAGGGTGCTAATGTTGATGTTGACGCCGCACGTCTGGGCAAACTGGCCGTCATCAAAACGTCCACCAGACAAACGATATTCTTGCCCCTCGTAGGTCTAGTGGATCCGGAAACGTTGAAGCCCAACGACTTGATTGGTGTCAATAAGGACTCCTACCTCATTTTGGACACATTGCCCTCGGAGTACGACCTGCGTGTCAAGGCTATGGAGGTGGACGAGAAACCCACAGAGGACTACTCGGACATCGGTGGCTTGGATAAGCAGATCGAGGAATTGATCGAGGCCGTAGTGTTACCCATGAAACAAGCGGAGAAATTCAAGACCCTTGGTGTCAAGCCCCCTAAAGGTGCCCTTATGTACGGACCTCCTGGTACTGGTAAGACGCTTCTTGCACGTGCGTGTGCAGCACAATCGGGTGCCACTTTCTTGAAGTTGGCTGCCCCACAGTTGGTGCAGATGTTCATTGGTGACGGTGCCAAGTTGGTGCGTGACGCGTTTGCCTTGGCCAAGGAGAAGGCGCCTACCATCATCTTCATCGACGAGTTGGATGCCATCGGAACGAAGCGTTTCGACTCCGACAAGAGTGGTGACCGTGAGGTGCAGAGAACCATGTTGGAGCTTTTAAACCAGCTCGACGGTTTTGGTTCCGACGACAGAGTCAAGGTGTTGGCGGCCACTAACCGTGTGGACACCTTGGACCCTGCGTTGTTGCGTTCGGGACGTTTGGACCGTAAGATCGAATTCCCCTTGCCTTCGGAAGAGGCCAGAGAGTCCGTGTTGAAGATCCACGCGCGTAAGTTGAACTGCGACAGCTCGTCGGTCAACTGGCGTGAGTTGGCTCGGTCCACGGACGAGTTCAACGGTGCCCAATTGAAGGCGGTCACGGTTGAGGCGGGAATGATTGCTTTGAGAAACGGTAAGTCCATCATTCGCCACGAGGATTTCGTCGAGGCCATTGGCGAGGTCCAGGCCAGAAAGTCCAAGTCGGTCAACTTCTATGCCTAGGTAGGACCTGTTTGTCGGTGGACGCCCATGGGATATGTCTTGGGGTGGTTACCGGCATGTATATATGCATGGGTTTGGAACAAAAGGAGGAAGGCAAGAGGATATCACCTAGGTGGAGACCTCGCTTTCTATTCGGTCTGCTTTAGCCTACTTCAGTCTGCTCCATACAGTATGGTTGACTCTGGGGGCCCAGTTAGTCTCTGATAGAGGAGACATCTACTACCATACGTACAAGGTGTTCCTTCACAACCCTAACAGTTGCATTGTCTATATTCAGAATAGAACATCCTTCTCTCATAGATACATTCAACGATACTTGTATTCATTCGCCTATAAACTCAGCATGTGGGTCCTTTCTCCATGCTTTACACTCATATACTCTCGATATTCTCGAATTCTCAAGACTCTCGATATCCTCTGATTCTAAAGACTCTCAAATCCCTCAAATATGCTCTTTGCCTCTATTTTTGTGCCTTTTTCAACTCCTCACGCAACTTTTCCGTGAACTCGTCATTGGCATCGTCATCGTCCCAATCTTCTTCCCAGAGGTTGGCAGAGTTGAGTTGTGGGTTGGGTTCGTTGGTCCACTGAGAATCTTCAGGAAAATCCTCGAATTCGTCGTCCTCCTCTAGGGTCTTGATGATTTTCTCTTGTTCTTTGTCAGGCATTGTGTATGTTGTTTTGGAAGGTTTTTGTGTTTCCTTTTTTAAGAAAACTGTGGATTTTATCGATTGGAAGAATCAAATATATATATTCAAGATTTCTTAGGGTCTGAAATCGAAGTGTACAGAAAAAAGATGCACGTATAAATCACCAACTCGACCCAGTAATCATGTTGAATGGTGAGGTTAGTGGAGTTTGGGCACAGTGTGCAGTGCCACAGTGAGGTGGCGTGGGGCCAGAACTTCGAACCGTGGCAAAAAAGAAGGGTCGTTAAATTTTGCATATAACAATGAAAATGTAAAATTTTCGTGGCTTATTGTTTTTTTGGTGATATTATATTGGTGGTGAATGTTTTTTTTCAAAAAAGTCATTTTAGGGCTTTTGGTGGTCTCGTTGTTGGGGTCGGGCCTCTACTGGTGGTGTTTCCTGGTTATAAGAATACTCTGGTGTTGCCACTAGTGAAAACTGTATTTGGACATGAAAGAGAGTTTAGTGGGTTTATAAGTGATTAGGATGGTTCTATGAAGAATATTTTACTAAAAAAATGTGTATTTTATATTTATTATGGTATTTTGTAGTAGTGCTCTTTTAGAGATCTTGTGAAATTAATTAAAGAAGTGCAAAATGATTCGCACTACAAAGTACAACAATCTCGTCCCAAAAGGGTGAAACATAATCCTATATAATAATAATAATTCGTTTGAATAATTTATTGGGACCTCTTATTTCTGGAGTGATTCCTTTAGTATGTCTCTTTACAGCATAAATATTTTCAGTATCAGTGATTGATTCAAGGCGAGAGGTGAAGTCTCAACATGTAATTGTGACCAAAAACTGCCCTAACAGTTAAGCCATACTTGTGAAACCACTTGTTCCAAGGTTTTCTTCTAAACAGAAATAATCGAGAGCTATCCATAATGTTCACGAAAAATTTACTAATATTATTTCCCTTGCGAAAGCAGCAAAGAAGGACAAACCCAAAGATACTGAATATCCAGCAAGATTTCTGGAGGTAGAACCCTTTGTACTGGTAAAAGTGGGCGGAATCAGTCGATCGTGTTCCACTTGTTTCAGGGTACTTCCTTTTTGAAGAGACATCTTGCGAAAATCGGTCTTTCCGAATTCGTGAACCAAAGTTTAGTTCCCAGTGGACACACCAAGACACGCTTGCCCTCTACATCTCGAGAGATTAGCTTAGCGGAAATTACTCTATTCAAAACACTCTGGAATTTTGCTTTATTGATGTTGCCCGATGATTTGGTGTGTAAATTACCATCCGCTGAGCAACCTCAGGTTGTTAAAGTTCTTAGCATACCCATAATATAGGATATTTCAAGAAAATATTCAAGCCCTGATATTTTATGGAGCTTTCTAGTTACTAATAAAACTTGCACTATACTTTTAAGGTATTGGCTTTTAATTATTACCGCCTCCTATCTCTCGATAGTACTGATTTCCAAAAGAAGTTGAACAGTTAGTCAAGTAAAATGAAATGATTTTTTTTTAAAAAGTTTTTTTTCTTACCTGATGGTGCATATGTGGTCTTATCATGATTCGGGAGTATTATTACACGTATTGGTTCTGAGATTCTTTGAAGATCTCCACTTTGGACGATGTAAGCATTTTCCTGTAGAACTGACTTGATTGGTGATTTTGAGGGCAAACTATCTTTCTAGAAAATCCCAAGACCAATTCCCTACTCTCGAGTTATCAAGAAGGCCATTCCAACGACGTGTAAAGTTATTCATTATTTTAGGACGCTAAAAATGTTATTCTTTCGCGGTAAGATAGACGAATTCATTGCACAAATAGCTTCCTGTTTCAACGGTGCTTTTTCAAAAACTCGGGAAACAGTTGATAGATTCCAATTACTGAACAGAGAAATAATTATTTATAAACAGATCATGAAAACCTTCGAGTCTTTGTTCCTCGTGCGACACCCTTCCTGTTTCAGAGAGGTACTACTTCACAAGCTTAAAGATAAATCATTTGGTAGGCACTTAACATGAAAAGCCACGCAATTTTAAGTAATTTCCCCGCAGTAGATGCTTTAAGTGTTTTGCACTTTTTACTACTCCTCCGACATAAATACTTTACAATAGGGTCATGCTTTAGTCACCGGTACGGCATTTAATTAGTGACTTGTGCAACACAATCAACTTTCGTGGGCCCCTTCCAAATCTCAAAAAAATTTAGGGAAGCTAAAACATAACTTTGATATTTAATTTCAATAATTGGGAGACAATCTTCCATGGTTTGTGTTTATCTTAGGAATGCACTTATAGCAAATTCCCAAGAGTTTTACAGTCGGTTTTAATACCGCGCGCTGTTTGTGACTGAGCCTTTTTCATGTGTTTCGTTTCACACAACACCGGTGAATATATATGGCAAAATTCCTATTTTCTGAAAGGGGAACTTATTGTGCTTAGTGGAATAAATTTTTCGAGAAAGGTTTTTGCATAGGGCACCCAATAGGTGACGGGTGACATTATGGGCTATGTTAATTGAACATTAATGTTGTTTTTCCAGAAAAGTACCACTGAAACTTTGAGCCAATCATGCTTCTTTGGGCGAGTTGCTGTAAATAAATGAAACACATGTGATACTGGGCTGATGCGCCTGACTCCTTCAAGGTCTACTTGAAACCAAAAAGTGATGAATTGTATTTGTAAAAGAGACTAGTAAGTTCACAAACATTCATGCAAAACGGCCTCACACTTGAAAGTATTGTCGTCTGAGAAACTCTTTTTGATTTCCTTAACATTCTTTTAAAATAAACTGCACCAAAGAACTATCATAAGGTATTCATACCAAATAATAACTTATCACGTGGTTATAGAAGCAAAAGGAAGATGTGTCGTAAGAAAATGAACACACAAGCTAATATCCCAAGCTGTAAGTTCAGAAAGAATGTAGTACCAATAAATTCACAGAGACGCCATATACTAAGGGTTGCAAGTATCTCCTCATCACCTATGGTCGGTAAAGTCCCTTAAAAGACTCACTCTTATTCTTTAACATTTGTGTCCATACAGTCATCAATGTCTTCTCAGTCTGAGCTGCATAAAATTGGAAAGTATCCTTTTCCGCACCCTCGTCCCTCCCTGAGCTCTGGAACCCACGTTTCCAAAACCAGTACCATTGCCAGAAATCCAAGAGATTCTGTTCTTGTTCAATCGCCTCAGCCCCTCGATCAAGCACACCATGCGAAGTCAACATAGCCAAAAGCTTAATATTGAGATTGATGATTTGGCTGATCAAGTAATGCTCCACCTTTGAAACATTGTCGTAGAATTCCAACGTATAGAGCGCATCCACCATTGTATTAAATACCCGTTTGACAAAAGAAAACTGCAGACAAAGTACCTTGTTGTCACGGACCAAATTTCCTGCCAAAGCTTCTATGTCTGAAAGATCCTGGGCTAGTTTGAAATGCACTGCGCTAAACCGAAACGTGTCAAATTGAGAGCTTTGAACGAATGAGATTATCTGAGTGAAAAACCACTCAAGCAGCTCCTCTACTCCACAAGTCTCGTTATAGGAGCCAACATCTTCGGTTAATGTTTTGGAACTGTGTTTTGGCAAGAAACTCGAGCCAATATTCGGTTTGAAAGTAGTTTCTATAGGTATATTTTGGATGGGATATGTGGCTTTAATGGGTTGGATCGGGTGAATAATTTTAAGCGACTGTATGGGGACCAGGATTTCATAATGGACCCGGGGCTTTTCATCTATAATTCGTGGCGCCCGAAACGAATCTGCAATAGCAGAGACATATACTAAGTATGAAAAAAATACAAGAGCAGGTCTCATCTGATTCATTGAAATTAGGTACGATAGATCCTGCTATTGAAAAGGAGAGGATTGAGCCACTGGTAGATACTTCGGCGGGTGCTTTATACCCCGAAAAGGAACAAATAGGATTGGTTAAGAAATCCTCAATGTTGTGTATAAAGTGAGATAGATTTAGGAAAATACTGTTCCAGTCGAAGCTTCAAGAGTTTTGTTCGGGTCAACGTTTTTGGGACTTATTTTCCGCTTAATTTAGGTTTGATCGAGGCTTAGACAAGGCGCCACCTGGAAAATATGCCACCGAGGATGTCTCTGAAGGGAGATGTTTGAAAAAAATTACTTTTTAAAGTCTTAATTGGGTTGATACAGTGAAGGCTAGACAAGTCAAAATTGAATATGTGGGAAGTGTTGCGAGGAATGAGCTTGGAGGATTCGCAGTAACAAGTAATACATATGACCAATTTTAATATATATTTTCTGTATTAGAAAACTGTTGGAGATGCTATTATTGGGGGTTTGTAAGAAAAAGCCAACTTTCGACTTATTCCAGTTGATGCTGGTCTTGGTGCGACTTCAGTTTCCATTGATTTGGATAATAAGTATTAAAATCCCCATGCATAGTTTTTGAGCAGAATATTTTCTTGATGAAATTCAAGTGTGATATAAAAAGTGAATGTTTCATTTGAAACAGGGCAGTGTTTCCAATATTCACTATTTACACAATCTGCCTCGATTCTCAAAAAGCCCTTCCTTAGATCTAACTCAGGTGAAACAGGCACAGGCACCAAATGTCACTATATCATTGAAGAGCGTACCCACAGTGTAGATTGACCTTCATGGAAATACAGATTAAATTATAATTAAAATAAATCTATAAGTGTCTTCCGTTTGAGACAGGCTGCTAGCTTGAAGGAAATCAGCAACGATCTATTTAATTAAAAGTTGATGAGCCAACTTGATCTGATAAAAGGAGTGGTCAGTAGAGCTTTCAATGGGTCTACACAATATACTTTGCTCATACAAATAAGAAACTTGACTCAAAGTGTGCTTTGAAGATACATTTGTTTTGGGTGTGAAGTATAACTGGACAAGTGTCCTGCAGCAGTAAATTCTGGAAGAAGCAATTTGACTGGCAGTATTTTTACTTAGTTAATTTTAAATCAATTCACTCAGAAGTGTCCAAATACCGGAATATATAAGAAAAGAAGTAAAAATAAGAAACTCTTTGCATAGAATCCTTGTTTAAACTCAATAATAACGGTGAAACGAAATGTACCTATTGAAGAACAGTATTGGTGAGATAACACCAGCAATGAACCTAAATAGAAAGAAAACCTTTGGTGCACTCAAGTAAAGTTTCAAGGAAAGAAAAAATCTTTTATTTCAGACTTATTCCTCTCAGTTGCACTAAAAAATAAGACATATGAAAATACCTCAATACAGCTGTAATACTTCTACAAAGCGTACTTATCTTGACTAAACCGCGATATGCGTAGTCACGTAATATTAACCTATGATACTCTTCATGCTTGAGGTTCAGACTGAATGTTTGGAAACAAGGCTATTTTTAAATTTCAAATTAACTTGAAGTGTTTACTTCCTTTTTATTTTGGGAGAATTATATTCATAGTATTTGTCAAAACAGTGCGTGAGCAGAAAGCTCAAAAGATACCAACCCAACTAAACTGAATGGAGCCAAATCATCACCAATTAATATCTTTTCCACTTTTTAATTAAACAACTCTCTTTAAAGGAAATTCAAACGGCCACCTCACCCACAAAATTATTATACTTTCCCCGGAATCTGGGCGCGTAAACTTCTCACGGTTGCCTCTGTGCGAGCAAGCTGGTTAGTAAATAAACGGCTACCATCTGCAGAAACTTCAATCAAGCCCAAAAAGCACTCTTTCAAGAACAGGAGAAAATCTTCGAACTCATCAAGCTTTTCTGCGTATCCCACGACTCGGGTGTCAAGAAAACCATGCGAGTTTATCAATACTAACATCCTGACATTGAGGTCCACAATGCGGTTAAGCAAATAGTGCTCTGCACTGGCAATATTATCATAGAAGGTCAATACATTTGCAGCGAACACCATCGACTCAAACATCTTCGAGCATACCTTGAGCTGGCGGGAAAGTATCTTGTTTTTAGTAATAATATGGGCCGAATGCCCGGCTATACAAGAAAGGTCATCTGCTAGTTTCTGGGCCATGACTTCAAATCGAAAAATTTCGAGCTGATTGTCTCCAATAAACGATTTCAATTGGCGGGTAAACCATTCAAGCAGTTCTTGGGCATGCTTAGTTTGGTTCAGCTGTGGGGCATGTTTTCCATTTCGAACGTGACCTAAGATATCGATGGTGATGGTTTTTGCAAATATCAGCGTATTTGAGGGCATGAACTGCAGGGATATATGGTGTTGGGCCTTATTTCTTGGGGAAATACCTTTGATCTTTAGAGATCCGGCATTGGTAGGCAAAACAAGGAGGATTAGTCCGACAAGGATAGGGAATATTTGCATGTTTGCAGCTTTTGAGAATTCCTGGTGAACTAAAAACTGCCGGAATTTGCTGGCAATATATACCAGGAAAGAGGCCATATTATTTCGAGAGTGTGTGACTGAATTGTTGTCACCGTGAAAAATTTGTGGCTATGAGAGGGATCATTCCAGTTCCAGCCCTTTTGCGAAGGCTGTGGTGAACGTGGGTATTTGTTTTACGTTAATGTTGGACTGGACATGGAAAATGTGTTTTTACCTGGTGTGGGGTTAGAGTTTGTATATATATTACGACAATAGTGAGTAAATTTCTGGCGAACAATTGAAATGTGTGATTAGTGTGTTACTCAAAGATTGGCTTCAAAGAGATGGTTCGGTCCTATTAGTTTGAGTTTTATCGAATGTATTTATGACCTTCTAAAATAGCTACTTGCTTCATATTGATATCATTCCCGGAAAGCAATCACTAAGATTGTGGGGAGACTTTGGATGGAAAAATGGGACGTGGAAGGGTTCAAAGAAACGTAGATCCATCTCCGGAAGATAAAAAGGTTCATGACCAGAGAGTGAAAATAGTATAGAATTCCAAGTTTCACTGCTTTGAAATAATCCCGATCAAGAGTATTCATCCGGTTTTTGGAATTTCAACAACAATTAATTGCAGCATATTAGTTCACCTTCAGTGGGAATACCAACTTTCTGAAACTGTATAACTTATAAAGTTCCTATTGTATGTCTAATTTACTTCTATACCTAGGAAATCAAGTCTACCTCAATTTTGCATTCCAAGCTGTTTCAACACGGAAAAGCCCAAAAGAACTTCAGATAGAATGATATTTAGAGGAAAGGGAAAACAGAAATAAGGATACAAAAGAGTATTTTTAATCTATGCAATAAATAGATTATCGTCTTTTTAAAGAAACAAATCGTATTACAGGATGCCACTAGTGCCCTAAAACGTCGACGTTGATCATTCAAGCACCATACTACTGGCATGCCCTCGAGCAATATACTCTTTTAACTAACGAGAATAAATTGTTTTAAAAAATATTTTATATACCCTGGGAAATCCAGGTTCTGGAAAAAGACTTCAATTTTAGTGAGTGTAAATCGTTATGAATGAAACATTAGTAACGCAAAGATACAAGGGTTTCTTGTGGTTTTAAGTTCCAAAAAGAGAAGTCGAAGAATAAAAAGATTACAGCACCGCAATTTCGCATATGGTCTCCCACTACACTACTCAGTG